>JAYRBW010055390.1:0-10994 GCA_036023295.1 Invenusta paracnida | reverse complement strand
TATGGGAGAGATAGGAAAAATCAAAGATATAATTATCAGTGGATTTACATTGCTGCACGCTAAAGTATTGAACAATACATATTTTTTAAATATATTCTTATTTCATCATATTCAAAATTTTCATTTGTATATTAACTTGCAAACCTGTACATATGTATATGTACTTTTATTGTAAATTAAAAAGTACTAATATACTTGGATATATATATTTCAATTTTCAATGCTTGTATCATTAATAAATATATTGTTTTTGGTTTATCTATTTATGCATAAAACAAATATTTATTATCATAATAGATTTATTACCCCTATAGATCATTAATTATAGGAGTAGACGAACAGTAGTACGAAAATGATTTTTTTTTGTTTTCGTTGAAATTACAAAGAAATATAAGAAATGAAATCTACAATTAATTCGATAAATTTTAATATACATATATTTTTAAAATGTATACACTCAAAACACATGAGTCGTTTCTCTATGTGTACTCTATGCTATGAAGAATATTTATCACCTAAAGCGTCTAACTATCTTATCCATAGATATTTGTTTTAATATTTCACCCTTTTTATCGATCTAGGCTAACACTAACTAATATCTATGATTCTATCATATCAATATCAATTTAGTATTATTATTTTATAGTCAATTTGTGGCGAATTTATAGTGGAAAAGAGATAAGAAAACTATACCTTATGAAAAATGTAGCAATTTTATTGTAAAACGAAAACTGTTAATAGACAAGATACATATTGCAAGTTCTTTTAATCAAAATGATTAAATTTCTATATTCAAATGTTTACACTAAAATTAACTTAAAATCCACAAATACTGATAAAATGCACACGACTAAGGAAATTATCAATACTCACATATGGAAATTAATCACATTATTAATCAAATTAATTGAAGTGTATACAATAATAATATACAATATCAATGGTCTGAACTACGTCTCATAAACAATGCTTAACCTTTTAACTTAAAGGAGCTCGTTTCATGGCTTTCGTTTTTTTATACATATAATGGTTTTAAATATTATTATAATATATATACATATATATAATTCTACACACATTTGTGATTTTTAATAGGCAGTATTATAAAATATAAATATTAGATAGTATTTATATTAAATTTATTAATGGCTGAGCTACGTATCTTCAACATTATTTTCGTATAAATTTTAGCAGACTTTCATTTTTTGACGATGTCGTTTTGGTCTTGATATCAATTACTTTTATTCAGGAATGACTATATTCAAACTGGACATCATTTACATTACGTAAATAGCGATATACATAAAATCGTGAAATATGACATGAATTATAATATATAATTATAATATCATCTAATGTAAGACATTACTAATATATAGTTTAGGTATAATAAAATGCAGTATCTATAATTTAGCCATTTGAATAAATTTAAATAAATTATTACATGAATGCCTAAGTTGTTAAAAACATTATACAACAGATTAGTATCATATATAAACTGGAAAATTCAAATGAATTTAAAATATAGATTATGCAATAATTCTGGGCAATTGTATAATTTGTATTAATGATACTATTTTATATGAATTAGCTTATTAAAAAACTAATTATGTATTCATATGAGTTTGATTCCTGTATTAAAAATGTACTAATTAATAAAAAATTTGGCTAAATTTTCTTTTTTATTCATAAAAGTTTTCCAGTTTTATATATTATATCATAGAAAGGCAATCCAAAATATTTCCATTGAAAATGTTGTGCATTTTGAGTTTGTGGTCAACATATATTATTTCAGATAATTAAGTATATGCCAACTCAATTACAAATATTTATAAAAATATATAAATATTGTATTTTTACTAGTGTTTTATATCGTAGTAATTACTAATTTATTAAGAATCTATATTTTTACCACAAACTTACTTCTTCAAATTGTTATGTAATTTTTTCAGATATCCAATCCACGTTTATGAAGTTTTTGCAAACTCCTTTAAATATTATTATAGACAAATTGTATTTAAAAGAATATCAGTATAGTTCTTTTTATCAATCTTTTTATTGCAGTCGCGGACAACGTAATAATACAAAGCATAATATAAATTCAATGTATTAAAACAATTGCGTTGTCCTCGATTGCGGTACTTAAAAATCTGGAAAGGATCTTTATTTTTGACCACAAACTTATTTCTTCAAATTGTTACGTCATTTTTTCAGATGGCCAATCTATGTATATATAAAGTGAAACAAATATCTATGATATATATATATTATACTTACTAATTAGTTTATAAACAAATGCATTTTTAACAACAAGTATTGAAACAATTAATTCAACAATAATTAATAACAACATTTGAACTATAGAGTAAACATTTAAACGCACATTTAAACAACAACGCATATAAAGCAAACGCATTTTGTTAGACATGGTCAATATATTATGTCAGACAACTAATAATTAATTACCTTTGATCGAAAAGTATTATTGATAGAACCAATCAATAGTTATCATAATATTTACTACACGGATGTCACCACTATTTGCCTCCGTGAATAATTTTCATGTTTTGATAAAATAATTACTATGAATAAATAAATATACCAACAATAGTGGTATGCATGGGTCTGACGTTAAATTCTTCGACATTCATTTTACTACATCAGCCATATAATTGTATTTGTTATACAATACGACTGTATTTTTCTAATAATATCAAAATTAGATATATTGCTGGTGAGGATTTTTTAGATTATAATTTATTTTAAATATATATATTTATTTGATTTAGATATCTATTAAAATATTTAATCACTTAGGAATAAAGTTCTACTACTATCATTTTATTATTTAATAAACTTCGCTTTTCGATGGTAACAAAATAAACATTAAAAATTATAAAATGCATGTATCTATCTATCTATCTACAAATGTTTAGATTACTTCTACTAAGTTTATCTATAAGAATAAAAATCGTTTTTCACTTATAGTAAAATATGTAAATACTCCATAAGTTTTCTAATTATTAACTGAAGTTTAAAGTTTCCTTTAATGTGCGATGCCATTACAAAGATACAAACATATTGTCACAGTTAACTTCATTGTGACATAATTATAACTATTTTCACAGTTTTTTCCTATATCAATAAATAAAATGTTGACTAAGAAGTACACTGCAATTTTTCTTATGGTGGATACATTTTAATATCTGTGCTTTATAAGTTTCCATAGTCTCTTCCACCCTTCTTTTAATTTTTGTTTTAAGTTAATATTTTACGATAGATACCTAATTAATGATTGAAACATTTTTAGAACATACAAGACTATTATTTAAAAAAATAGACAGATTTTACATTCACAGACAGGTTCATACTTTTCGTGTTTTTAACATTACAAGACGCTATCATGTAATTATAAAATGTTAACTTAGAAATTATAATTTTCATACGCTTTTGTTTTATATAAGCGTCATGTTTTATATATTTATTTTTATATTGCTAATTTGTTATATTTGTTATTAATATTTATCTTTACTTTTCAGATTTAGTGTAATGTATGACAATCATTCCTAACATAATAACATAATAAAGAAAATCCTAAAATCCAATCAAAATACGACGAAGCGAATTAACCTTTCCTTATAAACGTATTAGCTAAGATGCCTAACCCTGCCTTACTGTGTTGCAAAAATTAACTGGTGTACTTGCTGATAAAAATATGCTGCTAGATTTAGCTATTACTGAAATGGTTAATAGTAATAAATTATGAAATTATATTTAAGCAAATGGGTATTAGAAGTATGTTTATGAATTAAACTTACAAATTAAATGAGATATTCTTATGTATCATTAAAATTGTTATATATTGAAAAAAATATGGGGAAATATTAATATTATGCAATATTGCACCCTTAATTTGTCAATTAAACTGGATAATACATCAAACTATTGAAATTGATTAAGTAAAAAGGAAATCAAACACGCGTGTCGCCAAGATAAGAAATAGTATCTCCTGGATTAATGTGCAAAAACTAAAACACTGCACAGAGCTGGAAGCTCTCGATCCATATATGTGGAGGTCAATCGATTGACAAGAAAGCTCACACTCAGACTGAATGTAATCAATTTTAAAGATGAATGACGTTGGCGGACACAGAAGGCACCCTATCCCGGGGGAAAGAATACTGCTCAATTTTGTATGCAGACCCAAGCACATCAAATACAGGAGAATGTGTGACATTGTTTTAAACGAAGAAAGATAGTAATCTGTTTCCTCTCATGTCAAACGTGGAAAGGGCTATGAAAACACTAAAATGGGGCAAATCACCTGAGTGTGATTTGAGTGTGAAAGTGATTCGAGTTTGATTCGAGTGTGAAAGACAACCAGAAACAATGTGAAAACTACTGGACAATATTCCAGTTAGGCCACGCCAGAAAGGTGATATTGAAAATAATTCTATTCAGATTAGTCCACAAACTGAAAAAGGAAATCAGCATAACACAAGCATATGAAAAAACGAAGAAAACGGAATCATATTTTCAAACTTCAAAATCTCTTACGAAAGTGTCAAATGAATCAAAAACTGTTCTTATGCATTGTTGACTTCTCTAAAACTTTTGACAACTGACAACGAGATGTTGGTCAACCAGAGTTTCTCACCTCATATGACACGGTTAATTAAAGCGCTTTACAAAGATCAGTAGTCTATGGTCAGATTTGAATATAGTACGATATGTGTTGGAGGACACCCTTTAGAAAATGTTGAGTAATACACCTATCTAGGCGCTCATATTGAGAAAGATCTCAGAAGGAATACAAAAATCAGAATTAGGCTTGCGATGGGACTGACTGTATTTGCTAAGATGAGAAGTCTGTGTCCTGAACAATACAAAATAACTAAGTTGAAACTGCTGAGGACGCATATTTCCAGTAGCTATACATATAATATGCCCGCGAAACAGGGGTCCTTATTGGAGGATCCTTAGAGTGCCGGCTCCATGGACACAACGTCGCACAAACGAGAGTATTTTGAAAGAGCTGGATGTAGAAAAAAACTGCGTTGCTGCGGTATATCAAGAAGCAGAAACTTATCTACTTTGGACACATCAAACGCCACGGTGGTCTCGAGAAAAGAATCATAGAGGCAATACATTTTTCAAGCCTCCCAAAAAAGAGAGGAAGAGGACGACCGAGAATCAAATGGGACATGAAGACAGTTGAGGCCTTTGGGATCTATGCACAAAAGCAAGCAGAACTGCAGAAGACATAAAAATATTCTGGCATGTCATCAGAGGCTATACGCTCTGAATAGAGTGCTTGATTGACTGGCACACACGCAAGGGGTTAACAATTTGTAAAATAAATTAATTTTGAAATAATGTTAAAATATCCTCATTTACATTGATGATCGAGCGTGTAGCTATACTACAAATTTAATTTAGATATACCTATTTATTTAAAACTAAGCATAATGTATTTAATATACTTAATTAATAAAATAATTATTTCTATAATATAATACACGTATATTATAAATATGTATGTCCTACAAATTTCATTAAATTAAAATAAAAAATGTTATTGCCAATGTATAAAGAAAATATTTACATAATATGATTAATTAGGAAATCGAAATTAACATAAATATCAATACTTATAAGCAACCGTATAACGTTAGTGTTTTTAGAATGAATTTTCCTATAATCATTTTTCATACAAAATATTTGAATAATTGTACATTTATTATGTTGATATTTTAAGTGCATTTGTTAACATCTTTTAGTTGAACAATCGAATTTAAATGGTACAAATATAAATTGTAATAATATATGTGACACTATTAGCATTTTGATAATTTAACATTATTATAAAGAGCAGTGTCATTTATGAATGCCTCCTACATTAATCTTGTACCCATTTGTTTAGATAAACCCAAAGTGCGTTTCTTCATTACGTTTTAATGAGTAATAAGTTCATTTATGCAAATTGAGGTTCGAATTACATGTAAACAATAAAACAATATTTTGAAATAATACCGGATATTATATTCATGTAATTTTCGTTTCTGTAGCAACTAACAAAGCGGGAGATGAATAATAATGGAATAAATATGTAGGAAGGGGCGTAATATACGTACACTAAATCGTATAATTAGTTCGGTCATGCTTCAGGTATGACGTCATTAATGCCCAGTTCGATAGAATATCATAAAGAGTATATTCAAGCTAATTGAAAACATGCTTTTTTGTATTTTTGGGGATGTTTCTATTGATGTAATTTAGACTTAAGCTCTAAGATACTTCCTTTCGTAAAAAAATAAATATCTAGGAAAAATGGCGGAAATTTTGGATTATGACGTCATAGAAGAAAAAAATCCTTTTAAAGATTTTTTTTTATCATTTAGTGTACTACTGCAGTAGGACCTAATAAGTATGAAATAACAAAAATTGACCTTAGTAATTTTTCTACTGAAACCTCCAGGTCTGGCTACAGTAATTATTATAATCCTTAAATACATCTATTATTCGACACAGTAGGCAAATACTGCCAGTCTTTTCAAGTTATTGATTGCCTTCAAAGCGTAATTGATGGATTACAAAGTGCAATTGCGCATGGTCATCATATAATATGCCGATATAATTGATATTTTTGGAATAGGCTATTTAACATATTTGTAAGTTATATATGCAGACACGACAATAAATCTCTATTATCACCTTTTCATTTCACATGTTTAATAAACGTGTGTTTATGTAGGTGAGCTATACCCTAAATGCAGAAGTATGCACAATTTCATTACATATTCAGTATATTATTCACTGTCCTTGCCAGAGGTAATAAATAATACTGCTTGGAGTGGTAAATGTTTCATGATGACACATTATTAATATCGGCGCTCCCAATACAAGCCTCATGTGCATTATACTGTTAGCACTATTATAGCGCTCTAGTTGCATTATATTTATTAAAAGGCATCATGTTTAAATATTAGTATACACATTGACATAGATTTGGCAAATTCTAACTGATTTAGGAGGTCGGGGGTATAGATGAAAACTATATCTGTTATAGAGCTTACAGAATTACATAGTTTCGCTGTCATAACCCCCCTTTGTATTTCTTGATTGGTTAACTTAACATATAATATATATCGCTTCAAGCATTCCCTTATTTAAAGGCTCCGTGAATACATTAATGTATATTGCCAACAAGCGGATGTAGCCTTTACCGAGAGAAGTACGACGTACTGTGTTCAATACACAAACAGAAGATACTAGATTGATTTGGAAGAGGGGAAAGGGGTGCTGAATACTAAACATTAGCTAATGCTGATCGTTACAGATCATATTTGCCTTTCTGTGAATATATACTTCCTTGTCCCCCTTTCTATCTTTATATCTATCTACAGCTGCTATAAGCTTTCTGTTCGGTAATCTCTTCTAAATGTGTATCAATGAATCCAAACAAATCAGATGTTTAGAGCTTCTTATTTTAACTTCGCATGTTTAATCATACCACCTAGTTAAATAAGATTACCAATATAACCGAAAAGTATTCTCTCTACCAATATTCCAAACGGATTACACTTCTCAAGGATCTTAACTTATACATTGTTGCTTTGCTTCATTTATTTTCGTCTTCTTAAGAAAGTAACAACTATCCTTCGTATCTCCCAAGAATGTCTTCGCTGGGGTCAGTAGATCCCAGATTGATCGAATGTCTTAAGATGTCACCAAACAACCGTTCAGAACATGTAAGTGTTTGATTTACATTTAGGCAAGATTTACGTTTGTAGATCTTTTAGATCCATTGTCGATTTAATACACATCAAATACCCCAATAAAATTTGTTGCAAAATATACACTTTTATACTGAAATTTTAATGTTAAATAAAATACATAGCCTCTATGCAAAAATTGTAGAGCCATAGATAAGACAGAAATAAAGGATTCATTATAAAATATTTAACTAGTTTCACCCTTTGCGGAGATTGTCAGGAAATAAATTAAAAATAAATAAATCATATTTTATTACCTACTACCTATAAACATTTTTTTTAAATAGTGAAATTACATAAATCTAATAAAAGATTACATAAGAGAGTATAATATAGACAATAGATTACAAATTAAATTGAAAAAATGTTACGGAAGAGAGAGAGAGAAAGATTATAAAAAATTTAGAAAATAAGATTGACTCGATTACATTAGAAGTTGTTAAATGAAGAAGGAATATAGGTGACTAGGTGAAGTGAGCTGCTTTTTATAGAAATGCCTAGAAAATTATTAAATGTGCGTCTAGAATACAAAAGTTATTAATCTTACAGGAACAACTACAGGCAGAAAGATGCAATAGTCGATAAGACATTACTTGCCAGTGAGACACATTCAAAAATTCGAATGAAGAAAAAGCCCCTTGTATTACCAACACCATGGCCTGTTCTCAGTACAGATAAATCAGTAAATAACATTGATAAAGTTTTAAACAAAAGGAACATCGATTTTAAGAGAGAATATTTGACTACTTTGAAAGATTTAAATGCTTTTTTAAACGATTTTTTTAAGGTTACTGAAAAAAGGTAATATTTTGATTATTTTGTAAGATATATTTGTGTTCTTTTTTGTTGTTTATAATTCATTACATGACTTATTGGAACTCTTTTTAAGAATTTATAAAAGCACCCATTTTATTTGAAATAGGAATCCCTCAACTAATCTATATATATATATAAAAATTTAATCTATTTAAGCCCGCTGAAGTTATTTCTATATTAGGTACATAATACACTAAATTTCTAAATAACTAATATCTATGACCATACTATTGTATATATTCTTTATATAAGGTTTGTATGCATTCGTAAAACCATTGAGATTGAATAACTATAAGTTATTTAAGTTTATCTATTTCTAGGGGGTAAAATAATTCCAAAATCTAAATTACTTCTGACATTTAAACACTCGTGTTTGTATGTTCATCAACTATGATGTCATTTTTATTATAAAGATATATAAACTTCTCTGATCACCATAGATACATTTCTTTTTCAATAATGATAATTCATAGATTTGTAATTTCTAAATGACTTTATTCTCATTTAAAGTTTAGCTGTTTAGTATTTCTGTTTAGCTTTTTAATAAATTGGCCATTTAATTAAGGTTTCCGGAAATAGAAGTAGTTTTTAAATATTCATGAATTATATTTTTTTAAATATCAATATTTTTTTTATTATACAGAAATTGTGGATAAACATAGGTTAGATTTCACATTGGTATTGAGTAACTTTCACCGGCTTTGAAGACGTTCCTGAACTGATATTTTGGAGCAGAAAAGTCATTGTTGAGAGCTTGTAAGCTTTTAAAGATCGAAGAAAATTGCTAAATTCTAATATTTGACGAATGAGTTGAAGATATTTCTGTCACAAATGTTCAAGTTAAGGAAGTGAAGTGACTCCTTTATACATCTTTTAATTTAACCAACGTATTTATAGCAGTATTACACATCTCGGAATTCGATTCTATTTAATATGTTGTTCGCAGAGTATCCATCGTGTGTCACACGGGGTGCTTTACTCGGATATCTTTCTCTAATTTTGAACGATCGTAGTGAATGGACGTCGTCCGTGGTTAATTTTTCTTAAAAATTAAAATTACTTATTTATCTATACTAATATATATACAATAAACTATATAAATTGTTATTGTAAATCATGAAATTTATAGGTATTTCAAAAATTAGATATTTTGACACCTTTTATTCTTTTATTATTTCGCATTAATTATGCTCTAGGAAATTTTAATATTAATATGTTAGCAATCATTTGCAACAACTAAGGCCTTATACAAACCATTGATTTATGTATATTTGTTTTTTATTACATATAAACAATGATGTATAACAACCTTTCTCCAAATAAATGGTACTGAAATATTTTCTGGTTCATGGATTATATATATTTAAAATTATATTTTATCAGACATTTTTATATTTGTATCTTAGGGCCTAAATATAATTCAGAAAAAATCCCGAAAGTTCAAATGCTACCATTGTTCGATAGACCCTTATAAAAGTCTCATTAAAAATTTAGTGTATTTTCTGCCTAGTAATTTTTAAATATTGCACTAATACGTACCGCTATGATTATTTATAGAATTATAAATGTCACAGAAGATTATTCGTTGTTTTTGTCTCATATTATTTCAATTTATTTTAGAAACCAATATACTGAACAATAGTACAAGAAGTTTTCTTAAACAAAAATATTTCCATTTTTCTTTCTTTTTATTTGTAGCTTTTACTTTAAGGTTATTATCGATTAAATATAAAAATATTTCATGTAAAGAAAACATAAGCATGTGAATCATACGGTAAGAATGACAAGAGTTGTCACTATGTTGATTTTGTTGAAAATTTCTTATTTTAAATGTTATTATAAAAAGTTGTGTAAGTAATCTATTTTTAAATATGTCTCATACTATTTTCGCCTGAAATCTTATTATATCAGTAGTATACAATTGTTTTAAGTGCATTTTGTTTATTTGAACAGCCAGATGCAGCACACAATTTAACCGATTTAGGCATTTTACATAATTAATTTACTCAAGTCCATGTGTCGGGCAACAATCTGGCTATTTCCGTTAAAAATTAGTGTATTATAACAAAATAATTCACTTAAATGTAATATATTTTTCTTTTGAGCGACAGGAATTATTAATTATTAGTCTGTGGTATGGATTTAAAAAGAATTTCAATTACAGATTATTCATTTGCTAATATGGGCAAATAGCTCTTTACATCAGTCACATTATTTCTTAGTGTTCTCGGGATATTCATTTACCTCATTGATATTTTTGGTAATTCCATGTTATACTAAAGTATAAACTTTAATCATAATACGATATAAAATTATTCATTACTATTTACCATAGAGTAATTAATCACAGAGTTGCCACTCTTATTGATTTCATATACAACGCGCTGTAAATTATCGACAACA
>JAYRBW010055379.1:0-10994 GCA_036023295.1 Invenusta paracnida | reverse complement strand
CTATATAATACTACAGAGAATGTATAAATATTGTTAAATATGGACAAAACGGCGATTTTTTTTGGGTACCCCTATAAATCCGTCAATTATATTCATCAAATAAATTAACCAAATGATATGTTATACCTAATGAATTTTGTGCTAAATCTTATTAAACGTATTCAATATTTCAAATCTATTTCAAATCAAATTGATTTTAATAACAATTAAATTCAAAAACATCAAAATGATCAAAATTGCGTTGACTTTCCTTACAGAAAACACGTCATAATAAATAATTAATTAATTAAACTGCAGTGAATTTACCAATCAGATGCAAGGAAGAAATTCAGTTGTCCAATTACATCGAATTAAGAACTATTAGGACAGAGCGTACACCACAAGCTGCCTACAATCAAATAACTTGTAAAGAGAGATAGAGTTGGGGGAGGGGGACTAAATATAGATCTGTAATTGTAGAGGTGATACTAAGTACTGAGACGAAGGAAAAGTTTGTGTAAAAAGCTACGAAATTTGTCACAGCTGCCTAAGTAGTACTGGAAGCGTATCCACCAACAAGTCAACAGAAACTCGGCAGAGACGCACTATGCAAGAAGTGGTTCTGGTAATCGACGACAAGGCTAATGTACAAACAGCCGGCTCAATCGATACGAAGGGTATCCACGACTCTTCAGCCTCGGTTCCCGGGGTAATCAAGTCAGATTCTATGACAACCAACGGTACAGGAACACCTAATGAGAACCCCGCTACCATTACAACCTCCAATACTTCCTCATTGACGCCACTAATGGCCACTCAACCCTGTCCAGTAAATGGCTATCGCCTCGTTTATCTCAATATCCGTGGCCGGGCCGAGCTGATCCGTCTCCTCTTCAAAGCAGCTGAGGTGGACTTTCAGGATGACCGAATCGAGTACTCGGAGTGGCCCGAACTGAAGGAGCACACTCCCACTGGCTTTCTTCCGTATTTGGTAACTCCCGAGGGTGAGTTGATGGTCCAAAGCATGGCAATCGCACGCTACTTGGCGCGCAAATTCCAGCTATATGGCCAAACAGAAATGGACGTCTATAGGATCGAACGGGCTATCGGACAACTTCAAGATCTTGCTGACGAGGCTTTCAAAATCGTAGTCTCTCCCACGGATCAGCGAGAAACCGCATTGACTGGGTTCCGCCAGGGAACAGGTAAGATTATGCTGACACTTTTAGAGAAGTTTCTGCGGGAGAATCTGGAGGATTCGGCTCTCGACCGTGCCAGTGGGTACTTTGGCGGTGAAAAAGCTTCTGTTGCAGACCTTTTCAGTGTTGCGGTGGTCGATTGGCTTAGTTTTAATTTCTCAGATCTGCTCGACTCCTACACTCTTCTTGTGGACCACTACCATCAACTCCTGAATGAATTCCCTTTGGTCAAATCCTACCTGACCAATGGGCCTAAATGCCTCTATTAACCCAGATTTTATGATATTTAGCGAACTGGAACTTTTTGAGTTGAGCTTGCCTCTGTTAGAGCTTTTCTCTCGTAGAGTTTATTTAGTGGTTTAAACTAACTTCTAATGTTTAATAATCAAGTCGAGTTTATTAATCCAATGAGTGTAAGTGTAATCTAAGTTACAAAAATTTCTAAGTATATACCATAGTTTAAATTTTTCAATATGAAAGCTACCTTTCTTTTCATCATGTCGGATACGTTACACAGAAAAAGTGCTTACATTACCTTAACTTATTACCACCTATATTTCTTAGTAATCTAAGTGCCCCATTTTAAACCAATTTTAAAACGGACTCAGTCGCAATATTAGCGTATAATTTACCTAGTTTTTAATTTAACAATGAGTTTTGTAATTATTTTTATTTAATTATTTATGGAAACATTTGGGTAAATACAATGCCGTAATTGTTATAAAGTGATTTATGTTATGTTCAGATTATCAAATTAAGTGAAAAGTTTAATTCATTTAAAATTCTATTCGATTAAGTTTTGGTTCTTGCCATGTGGTCGTTCCTTCACCTCCGCCTCATTTCTGAATCTATGTGCTCATTGTTATAGTCTTGATTTGTATTATTCGTCACAAAAATAAACATTTAATTTTCATACTTACTACCCATCACTCCTCCCTCTCGACGACCCTTGACTAATTCCTTTAAACAATTTATTTTCTGTGTGTATATTGTATACTTTATTTATTTCGTCCTAACATACTCAAATTTTTATAAATTTAGTAAATAATGAGTGCACTCATTCGTGTTGATTTACGAACACTTGTAAGAATGTGATGTATGCTTACAATCTCATAATTTTATAAGTTTACTTTCACTGTGTGATATATTTATTTAATATTGTATTTAATTTTATTTTGAAATATTTCACGAGAATATTATGTAAATATCTTATTTCTAATTTTAATCGATTTTTGTTTTCTTCATATTATTTATATTTTTTGTTGTTGTTTATTCACATCGTCATGATAATTTGCTATGTACTACTTTATTGACTGTTTATTACACTTATTTATGCGTAATCTGAAATAATTCATCCGGCATAGCATAATTACGTGTTTTTTATAGAGAACGCTGAAATATAATAAATATATTAAATTTTAAACTCTGTATATGTTTCCATCTCTCACTCATTCTGCCATTAAACAATAAATGCATATTTATTCTGCCGCATCTATATATACTCATGGAACTGCATGGAATTTTTGAAGTATTTATAATTTCTAGATATTTGAAGACCATCGATTTTTTTTATTAAACATGTCTTAGAATTTATTTTTACATAATTGAATTCTCAATATCTTAATCTATATATAACAATTGATTTTAAGTTAAATATATATAAAAAGGCGCATTTATTTCAAATTTTATTTTTCATGCATGCAAATAATTTTTTTTAACGAAGCGACCTAAATATTATTTGTTGTAAAGTTATTCCTATAGTTATAACTTTAGCAGTGTGGAGATGTTTATGTTTAAAATATTTTTATGAACGGTAAGGATACGTTTTATTCGTGAATTTTCACACTATAATCTATTATCCGAAAATATCATTAATGTGAAATCTATGTTCCGTTTTATATATTATGATAATGAAACTTTTCTAAATTGTTTATAAATAATTCTCATGCTTGCATATTTGAAGTTTAGTGTTCTAATAAACTTTTATATATATGTAAAAATATATTTAAGAAGTTGGTTAACGACATTTATTATAATAATTTTTTACGTATTATAGAACATGAAATTTATTCTTTCTAAACAATAACATTTTTATATGTATTAGCTGTTATATTTTTCTCTAATTTGTGTTAATGGTCTTCTACAGTTTCGATAAAAATAAATACAATGCTATATTTACCTCACTTGATAATCTAGTCAATGTTATATAGTTACTAATTATTTTATACAAAACAAAATAACTTGAGTTAAAGGTGTGTAAAATATTTTATAAAAAAGTAATATAAAAATGCTTTTTATATAACCAAAATAAACAATTAAAAAATCATAATTTATAAATAATCATTTATAAATCATAACAATTTTATTAAATAAAAAATAAATGAATTTTTCATTAACAGTTTAAATATTTAAAATTTGACAAAACTAAAAAAAACTAGAAAATTATATTTATATGTTATTATTAAATAAGTAATTTATGTTATTAAATAAAGTAAAAATTGTTTTATTAGAATCACTTAAAATGTTATATCATTAACATTTTATACAACCCATCAGAAAATAATGTGCCACTAAATTATATTTCCAATAACAATTTATCGATTGCTATTTATTTGCTTCAATTAAGACATATTGTTATATCAGTTTTATCAACATATAACTTTTAAAATTTAAAAATAATCAATATATTATTACTCTACTGACTTATATTACTGCTAAAAAATTAGTACCACGGAAGTGATTACATTTTTGCAACAGATATCTGAGTTAGAATTAAAAATATATATAATTTTAGTTTTATGAGAAGTAAGGTGAATAATCATGTCTTTCACAATAAACAGAACAAGTGATGATTTACCTCTATTCGGACTGCATTTAATGCCAACAGTGAGGGGATAATACCTAGGGGAACTTACATCAGCTAACTCTACCTCTTCTAGTATTTTTCGATATATTTTGCGAACTGCTCAGTCATGAAACTGGACATATAGAATTAAAATCAGTTTGTTATAGCTACATACATACATTATTATTTTCAAACTTGCACATAACATGTATTATTTTCACCTTTCAAAATTATGAATAATAAAAATATTATATTATTATGAAATATAATATTATGAATTATTTTTTTCGTACCAATAAAATAAATTTTATAAGTAGATGTTACAATATATATACGGATATTATAATAAAATTATATTTAAATCTCATTTGGATAAAACAAAATCTCACTTTGAACCGTCGTAGATCTTCGGGTTTACGAAGTAACTGAGATTAACTACTTACAAATTATTTTAAATTTTAAAATCACAGTAAATAAACTTGACTCATTTAATAGAGTAAACATGACAACATTTAATATATGTATCAGTAGTATGTCTAAGAAACACGGAAAAATCTTAAGTAGTAAGACGATGGCTTAACGTGAATTTAAGCCGTATCTGAATGAAATATTGATATCATAAGAGCTTGTCATAAAAACCTTCACGCTTTAAAAGATTCTGACATTGGACTATTCTTTCATCAGCCAAATATAGTAAAAACTATAGGACATATTTTGAATGTAGATGTATTAAATAATAACATTCTTTCTATTCTTTCTAGAATAAGAAAATATTCCTATTGAAACGATATTTAAATTATATTATATTTAGATTGATTAATAGAAATTAAAGAAATGTGCACATTTTCTATACTTCGGATATTTGTTAAGGTCAAGGTTACCCGCTATTTATTTGAGGGAGGTTTAAGTTTCGTGGAGTCCAATCCATGTAATGTGAGTTTGTATCATCTATTAGAGGCAATTAATGATCCTGCTTAATCGGAGCAATCTACAAAGTTTAAGGTTAATTTTTGTGTTAAATGATGCATTTTAATAGACTTACTATGCACTGACAAAAGAAATTTAACTGAATGCTTCTTTTAAGAGTTTATCATTGGGCTAAAAATGTCAACATATATGCAAGTTTCATGTTTCGTAGCTCTCTACGATATTTAATTTAATTGAATGACGTGATAAATTGTATTGTCGGTACCGTCTTACAGAACGGCAAGACACAAATACATACATATTATTAATATCAAGCGCTGTGTTCTGCATATTGTTATAACTTTTTCATGGAATTCAGCACCTAATTCTATGATCTTATACCCCAGTCACACCTAAACAAAAAGTGGGCGATCACCATCAATCATGACGATCGGTGGTGGCGATTAGTTGTCGCCGACCGATCGATAAGAAACACTGAAACGTCACATGTACATATGTATAGTCAAACCTTTCGTAATCAAGTACCAACAACTATAGCGACCACCACAGACTCTCTGCGATCATCCTTTCAGTCACGCGGTCGGCAAGCAATCACAGACCTGTCGCCGATTTTGGCCAACCAAGCGGTCGTAAGCTATCGGGAAGTGATCGGATGCTTAGGTGTGACTGGGGTAATAAATATGTAATTTTCGTATGTTACATAATATACTCTGATGCTGAAGGAAAAAATATTTAATAGTGTGTTAAACTATAGGCAAATATTTAATGCACAACAGATTTCTTATTAAAAGAGTTCAATGAAGTAATAATGGACCTGTCCTGTTGCAACATATAACATTTAACATTACATAATATTTTGAGTTATCTATCACTTGAATAAATTCTTCTAAGAGTTTTGATAAAATTCTGATATGTTAATTTTAAATTGTATTATATTTTTTATATTTTAAATATGAGCATTAAAAACAATAAAGACATATGCAAAACATATTTTATTGAGTTTTATTTCATTAGTTTAAAAACTATCGGCTAATTGGAGCGTACGCTTGATCAGCGGGGCATCATCTCTTAACAGTTGTGCCCACAAAAAGAGGGATAGGTTATTATAGCACTTTATAATTGTATATAAACTTCGAAATATAGTCTATACCCGGGCGCACTTAAGGATAGTATTTTTGACATAATAAATATTTCAGAAAGAAAATTGTATTCTTTTATATAACCAATATATTACCTATAATTGAGAATGATATATTATTTTTTATTTAAGGTTAAATATTTCTTTAACAAAAGTCAAAATCCCATGAGATTTTCATTTGATAAGTTTTTTAATACTTTATTATATAAAACATATTATGTCACTTAGTAATAATGCATTTTAATAAATATGTCTATATATAATAATTAATTTTCTAGAACAATTTCAGATATATTTTTTTAAATACATGTATAATATGAATTCTTTCTAAATAAAGAATTATGCGAATTCGAATAAAAACTATATAATTAATATATATTATATATATTAGCCTATAATATTTTGGTTATTGAAATATTGATAAACATAAAAACGTACATAACGTAAAAGGTGTACAATAAAACTTATAATGTCTTTTGTCTTGTTAATATAAATATATAGTACTATTAAACTGAACTATATTAGTATTAGTTTAAATAAATTTACTATGAATAAACATAAATGAATAAATTTATAGAGTGCTTGTATATACTGCGTCTGAAATAGTCCTATATTATAAAATTTTTACTAATTGAGCACATTAAAAAAAGATTCATATTTTGAATTAACAATCATTTGTAAAATATTGAATATAACACTCAGAATTTAATTTTAACAGATAAAGAAAATCCACAATGTCTGCATTTGTCAAGTTCCAGGTACCATTTGAATTATATTTCTTTAAATTATTTTAAAGTTCCTTCTAGTTATTTACTAAAGCGATTAGTTCATAAATAATTATAATTAGTCATGTAAGTCACTTAAAATTGTTTAAAGACATTTAAACTTGAATAAACCAGAATAAAATCCGGCTAAAGATAGACTTAGGCATATAAGAAATGTCTAAGTATATCATAATATTAGTGTGTATAGTTATATATTTATAAATTAATACAACGTATGTTCATAACTGCGTAAATATCTGATATGTATCCATCTCGAAATTTTAGCTTATACTACATGTCAAATATGACTGAGTTTGGCTTTATAAGAATTGTATGACATCTGAGCATGCATACAATATAACAGCTTTATTCATTTCGATTTAAGCTTCATTTGTAATAAAAAATGTTGTTTTAAATAAAATATTAAAATAATAATAGGACTACAATCGCATGGTGAATAGAGTAGAATAACACGACAATCACATGGTGAATAGAGTGGAATAGCACTGCAATAGCATAGTGAATAGAGTAGAATAGCACTGCGATCGCATGGTGAATAGAGTAGAATAGCACTGCAATCGCATGGTGAATAGAGTAGAATAGCACTGCAATCGCATGGTGAATAGAGTATAATAGCACTGCAATCGCATGGGAAATAGAGTAGAATAGCACTGCAATCGCATGGGAAATAGAGTAGAATAACACGACAATCGAATGGTGAATAGAGTAGAATAGCACTGCAGTCGCATGGTTAATAGAGTAGAATAGCACTGCAGTCACATGGGGAAAAGAGTAGATAAGTACTGCGATCGCATTGTGAGATAGAGTAGAATAGCACTACGATCAAATGGTGAATAGAGTAGAATTGCACTGCAATCGCATGGTGAATACAGAAAAAT
Organism: Invenusta paracnida; assembly: GCA_036023295.1. Taxonomy (NCBI): domain Eukaryota; kingdom Metazoa; phylum Platyhelminthes; order Proseriata; family Coelogynoporidae; genus Invenusta; species Invenusta paracnida. The sequence continues at coordinate 3,243 of JAYRBW010055379.1, read as the reverse complement.
AGAACTGCAGTTGCATGGTTAATAGAGTAGAATAGCACTGCAGTCGCATGGTGAATAGAGTAGAATAGCACTGAAAAAGCATGGTGAATAGAGTAGAATAGCACTGCGATCACATAGTGAATAGAGTAGAATATCACTTCAATTGCATGGTGAATAGAGTAGAATAGCACTGAAGTAGCATGGTGAACATAGTAGAATAGCACTGCGATCGCATGGTGAATAGAGTAGAATAGCACTGCAGTCGCATGGCGAATAGAGTAGAATAGCACTGCAGTCGTATAGTGAATAGAGTAGAATAGCACAGCGATCGCATGGTGAATAGAGTGGAATAGCACTGCAATGGCATGGTGGATAGATTAGAATAGCACTGCAATCGCATGGTGAATAGAGTAGAATAGCACTGCGAAAGCATGGTGAATAGATGCGAATAACACGACAATCGAATGGTGAATAGAGTAGAATAGCACTGCGATCGTATGGTGAATAGAGTAGAATAGCACTGCACTCGCATGGTGAATAGAGTAGAAAAGCACAGCAGTTGCATGGTGAATAGAGTAGAAATGCACTGCAGTCACATGGTGAATAGAGTAGAAAAGCACTGCGATCGCATGGTGAATAGAGTAGAAAAGAACATCAGTTGCATGGTGAATAGAGTAGAATAGCACTGCACTCGCATGGTGAATAGAGTAGAAAAGCACATCAGTTGCATGGGGAATAGAGTAGAATAGCACTGCGATCGCATGGTGAATAGAGTAGAATAGCACTGCGATCGCATGGTGAATAGAGTAGAAAATAGGGGAGACGTACTTGACTTTATACATTGTAAAATAAATAAAATAAAGGTTTACATTTTTAATATTATATGATTATCAGTGCCGTAGCCAACCTGAGACACGATGAGACACGTGCCTCGTCGTTATTTCACAGGACCCCCTTAAAAGTAGTAGTGTATTTTGTATTTCTAATTCCCTTCTATTTTGGTGTTGTATCTCTAATTCCAGAATATTTCAAATATAATTGTGTAGGGGTTACTGTTTCTGATAAATATAATTTTATATAAGGAGGTAATAGTTTGATTTGTTAAAATTTATTCTTCACATATAATTTGTACACGAATGATTTACTAACAATGAAGTGCATTATTGAATTGGACGATTCGTCAGTGTATTTTTTCATTCACTGCCGCACTATAATGGATTAATTGTGGACAATTTTATTTTCATTCACTGATTTATTTTTATATATATATATTATAATATTCATTATAATAAATATAATTTTGGACATAATGTTGGAGATTAAAATTTGATTTTTGTTATGATTATTATTCATTGAGATTGTGTGACTGATCTCGATTTTGGTCAAGAAATTATCTGTTTCTCTAATCATTATAATCATAAATATATGTTATAATCTCATAAATATATATATATATATATACACAATGCATGTTCAGAATTTCGCGCACTATGTATATATTATAGTATCAAAACTTTTAATAAATAGAAATATTAGTATATATTTTTACACTTATTATATTATTATTAATATTAGTAGTAGTAGTTTTATTTTATTATTATTATATACAATATCAATTAATGTGTGTGTGATCAGATCAATAATATTATGTAATCTATACATTAGGGAACAATTAAAAGTATGAAGGCAATAAGGTTATTTCGTTCTTATTTATAAGATATTTAATGTATAATATTTAGTACGTGATCATTATGACAAAGCACTTAATTTATATCGAGCAAACAGATACTATAAGGTAAACAGATTACAAGCATAATATACCACGATAAATATCTGAAAATAATAAGACGTAATATGTTTCATATTGTGAAAAATGATTAAATATCGCAGACATGTTATACGATACAATATTTTGAAAAATCAATGTAATTTAAGTAATAGAAAATAGAAAATATAAAAGCTGTATATGTATATTAACTTCTTCTACGTTTAAAACATAAACTAAGCATAAATTATACTACATATATAGGGTGATAAAAAAAATGTAGTTACATATAATTTTGTGGGGGTGACTTACCTTAAGTATGCCAATAAAACTTGGCGTATTGTCCTATTTTTACAGAAATAACAACACATTTTGATGATTTGAATAAAATCAGGCAAAATTTTAGATACTTATCTGCAATAAATAAAATTTTGGTCCAAAGAATCCAGGTGACATAAACAGCAGAAATTATATATAAATTGATGCACTTGGACTGGAAAACCATTGTGCATGTACATACATATTACAATAGAGTAAAGAAACAGTCTATTTCCCAGAGTTTCGACTCTTATCAATTCTATAGGAAGTTTAATACTAAGTTATGTCTATCCGAAACATTTTGAAACATAATGTTTAAAAAACTGACAGCAAATAAAACGTTTATATAATAGTAAAATAGTTTTAGATATACAGGCATTAAATTATATTTTACATACAACTTAAGCATGTTAAAAATATATGAACTACTATTAAAATTAATTTAATAAAAACATTTAGTACTATTTTTTGTCTAACCATTTACATACAATTTATTATAATAACACGTTTTATATTGACTAAAATTTACAGCACGTTGTATATGAAACCATGGAGACAAAACTCTATGATTAATTACTTTAATTTTAAGGTTATGTCCTATAGAGTAATTATATTAAAAAGAGTGTTATCTCTTAATGATTTCATATATTAGGTACATCGTCCTGTTAATTTTCGTCAATATAAAATCGTTTTATTTGAATCTCATGTAAATTGTTAGAGTTTGGGTAGGTTTCCATTAATTAATTTTTTGAGCAGATTATATACATATATATATATATACGTATATCATAGAGCCTACACATATATCATACGTCGGCTGTCTTTAGAATATAATTTAATGACTGTATATATCTAAAACTGTTTTACTATATAAACGATTTAATATATTGTTGTCAGTTTCTAAAACAATATTTTGCATAAGCTTTCTGATAGGTGAAAGAATTAAACTGTGTACAGAATAGACCACAAAACGGCCTCAAAAACGACAAAAATGTTTGTCTACTGAACTTTCTACACGCAAAGAAATTAACAGTCTACGGTGTAAGGTATTTTATTTGAAAAAGATGTGTCACTATTCTCAAGAAAATTTACAATTATACCTCCATTACCAGTCTTATTACACGCTATTTCTGTAAAAAAAGGTTGCACCACTGGTGCCGTTTGAAAATGAGACATTTTAA
>JAYRBW010055368.1:0-10995 GCA_036023295.1 Invenusta paracnida | reverse complement strand
AAAATGGCGAACTCTGAATATTTAAACAAACATATTTACGCTTTTTTGACCGAGTGAACTCTCTTGGTATTATTACTTTATGATCGCAATAATGTACAGTTTTCAAAGTTGAATATACGCAAACATAGCTCTATCTGGAATAAAAATAACGTTAAAAATAATCTATTTTATTCTTGAATGACGTGATTGATTACGTTTTAATTGGTCAACACACGCAAGCTTGGAACTGCTTTTATGATTAATATATTTCTGTTTTATAAATGAGACACATAGTTGCTGCTACCTCTCATACGTGTGATTTACTGGAACAATAGGTAATGTGAAACACATACTATCCAGAATTAGCAAATCTAATATTGTCTTATTATTACCTATTACGATTGAGTAATACACAAAATAGATTTTAATGATTTAAATTATTTTTAGCTTGAAATGAGCTATATTATGTCCCCTTTTTAAGAACAAAAAAATCTTCCCGATCACTTAAACAGCTTGGTGAGCAATTGTTAGATTTTGTGATTATCGATTTCTCAGTGCTTATCGTTGTGGCGGAGGTTAGGTGTGTTAGCTTAGCCTGGGTCCCTCACATATGTACCACTATAGCCCTCTATTTCGTCATTCAATTGAATAAATTCAATTTATTACGAGCAATTTCAAACCATTTTTATCCGCGTGCGCCTGTTTGCTGTAATACTGGGACAAGCTTGGATTTTATAATATGATGGCCCGAATTGAGAGCACTTCCGAGAAGTGGGGTGAAAGTGTAGAAGTGGGCAAAACATTTATTTATGACAGAAACGAGTTGGTGTAGCTATGGGATGATGGCGAATATAGAAATATACAATGGGGAACGATTTCCGTGCAAAGAATCGTGTTTATACTTGGAATATGAACTGCCTACATACTAGGAATAATTAATTCGATGAAAAAAAATTGCGGTTGTATCATTCTTACAATCCGAAAACGGTGAAATCGTAGTTGTTATCAAGTTAAAACGAATTGACTGTAGCGATTTTCTTATACAGTATTTTGATTGGATGACTCGTTTTATACCTAATATACTACTTTTAGTAACTTAAAATCAGTGACATTTATGATTGTAAAGTTTTTTAGTGCTCAAATTGGGTGCCTTACTGATCTGAAAGCAATATTATATTTCATGAATTCATGTAGTGGACAGACAATGTTGCTATGTATAATTGAAATAAAGGTGACTTGGGGAATCAAATAACGTTGTGCACAAAATTTGGTAACGTGGAGGTCGCCATATTGGATTTGTACTAATTGGGTTTCTAATTTGAAGGTACAAGAGCTTACAGAAAGCTATCCATCCAATTATTTGTTAGAGTATATCTTGAATATAATTTACACTTTATGAACACTCCAGATACTCCTTTTTACTTGAATTGGACGACATTAAAAAAAAGAATATAATTTGAGCTCAGCGTCATTTAGATTATTAATTTACTGAATTATAGATGAAGTATAGATACATTTAATTGGCACTAAAGGTAATCAACTTATCTCTTACTCATCTCTATTGTCTGCTACCCAATCTACCCCTTTTGCTCGACCGACCCTTGTCAGGTTGACTGGCTTCGTACTCGCCTCCAGTCCTTGCCACCTCCACCGTGATGCAGTGACCTCTGGGAACACTCAACGCTCTCAGCATCAACTCCGATGCCTCCAAGTTATGCCTCCTATCAGCCAGCCAGCCAGCCAGATCTTACTCAGTCACGATAAACAACTCACAAAGTCATCCCAATTAATAATATTCTAGTAGCGTTACTATAATTATTAGTAATATTTAATTAATTATCTTCTCGGCATCATTGTGAATTTGGAAAACTTTCCGCTCGATCCTTTCATTAGTGTTTGTAGAAGATTGCGAGCAATTGTGCTTGCTTATCTTTTATACTTATTGATACTTACATACATTGAGAAGTGGTTGTACATATCAGTATCGATTTCTGTAATCTTATCGTAGTAGTCAGAGTTAGGTGCACCCATTTTAAATACACCGTGCAACTAGCTAGACAGACAGAGCAGACGTCTTTCAAAGCGTCATTTCAGTTTTGGTACCCACAGACTCTAGAAGGGAGGTGCGGGCGTTTTACATGTAAAAGGGGGGTATTTTTGATCCCACTATTTCTCAGAGAGACTATTTTATACACCAAATTTGATTCGCATGTAGCAGGCAGGTTCTCACAATTCGGAAGTTATGATCTTTTTAAAGTCCTACTGCACAGTATAGCTGCATATAATTTTATGATCTTTCCAAGGATATGTATACCTTATTCTTAATGATAGAAATTCTCGCATCTCATTGGTCAGCTTAGTGCATTCTGATTGGACGATGATGGTTAGATAGCGAGACTGCATTTCACACTACCTCATATACCATAATATACAGAGTGTTCCTTCTAGTTGTTGTTTTCCAATGTTGATCAAGGAGACAAAATAATTGTTATTGAAATAGGAAAGATTTGATTAAATTCGAGAACTTCATTATAATATGTAGATAATCGATATTCATACCTAACAGCCCTGGAAGTTGTATCATATTATATTATATACTTAATAACATGTTTATTCATTTCAATGCTTTACTCGTTGCCATGTTGACATTTTAGAATCTCTTGTTTTGAATATTTAGCACAATTAATGGTCTTCGGTTAGAAATTCATTCGTACAAACCATTCAAAAGTAAACCAGTCTTTTTCCATCGACTATATTGACGATTGTCGTCACCGTGAATGACTTCAAAAAGGAATATATTTTGTTGTCTTGTTGGTGTGCCGCCTTGATTCGTTTCATCATAAATCTGCGTGACATCCAATAAATCATCGCTTTAGGTAGCAGTTTACTATAGTTAAATGTCAGAATTAATGACCTCAATTCCAGTGGAGCAGTAAATCCCATTTTATAGAGCTCTTTAAATATAGTGCAGTAATTATTATTGGAACTAAAGACAACTTAAATTTGAAATTATACACGAACTATTTAAATACTAAAAACTAAGGATAGCAACAAAAATTATCTAAAAACTTTCATGTCTATAGTTATTTATTTCATTTGAAAATAATTGCCTGCTATTGGCTGACGAATTACATCGATATTTGCTATTGCCATTGACTTCAAATCATGTAACTATCTCCAATGTCATTGGTTGTGATTGATTGATCAGCTTTCAATACTTGGTGACAACTTCGGTCGTATGTTGGTCTCCACTCCGGGAGTCTCGATTACGTATTGATTTTTTGTCAATACTTAGTTGATTACGTAATATCCTTGATTCGTGATATTCTGCGATTGAGGAAATTGCGTCTTTTTAGTCACAAAAGCTTTAAATTAAAATAACAGTTCAGTAATCGTGTCCATTAATTGTGCTAAAGGTTGCTCACACTTTTTGTTTTTATTTGTTTGTATTTATTATCTCAAACTCAACGATTTTGTTTTTTAATCTGGTTTTACTACTTCATACAAAGTGCATATTATATTGTTTCTTCGTGTCATTTTACTATCTGTATATTATGATGACAAGTTTTCTATGTACACACATGTTCTTCTCTTTATTTTCATTTGCCTCAGTCCTATTTATACCCCTTTAATATCCTTTAGTATTCTACAAATAACTGTTTTATAATGCATTATGAAATATTTTATTACAATATACAACAATGTAGCCCTTTTGCTAGCCAATATCTTCCATTTTCACTTTTTTATTCTATGCATATTGATTTTTGCTTTATTATGTGGTTATATTTAAGGCCTTGTTTTTCGTTTGCAATATTATATCAAATTGGCATTTTTAAGGCCTTGTTTTTCGTTTGCTATTTTGTATCAAATTGACATTTTTGATTTAAAAGCGTGATATTTTTATATAATGCTGAAAGGAAAGTTATATAGTGTGAATTTGATACTACTTACGTATGTTACTAGCTGCACAGCACTGTTTTGGCCATATTAGGTGTTTTCAGAAGCCCTTTTATAATTCTAATTTATTGCGAATGAAACTTAGAAGACCACATTAACATACTACCCTAATTCCGAGTTGTAGCTGTTAAACTAACACACAATATAAACAGGGTGTCACCATGTACACAAAATTCACGTATGTATCTTTTATTTTCTAACCTATAAAATCCTCAATCTGAAAGTTTTTTTTGTTTTGGTAACTAAACACATTCATTAGGAATGCAGGGGGACAAGCGACCTTGGCTTGCTGAGCTGTCACTAGGTAGAATGTTTTTACTATATCTTGATGTATATATTATGTATATTTTAAAAATTTATATGTAATATATTATCAATTTCTTTACCAAAATATGTACGTGAATTTGTTTGGTTAAGTAGTGTGGACACACAATATAAAGTAAACATTTTCTTAAAGTTATTCTAAATATATATGTTGTCGCATTTTTCCTCTTTCTATAGTATCACTTGTCTGAACCAGACAACGGTGCCAGCTTTTATAGCTATAACTCCAAGTCCAGTTGATCAGTTTGTTTATCAGCTACAGCATCGTCTTTAGGTAGTATGTAAAGGTGGTCTTCTAAGCTTCATTTGCAATATATTTGTATATTTGGGTAACAATACGCGGGATGTGGCCTACTGAAGGGACCCAGCAAGGGTCGAATCAGCGCTGTCCAGCTCTCCTCGAACGTCTGGTAATATATGTACGTTAGTTTTGTGTAATCACTCATTTATATTTCTTTTTCATAATTGAAACATTTTTAAATGTACACCTAAAGGAATGATATACAGTACCTTGATTGTTTTAATATACCGCTAAATACCAAAAAATAGTTAACATTTTTTTAGTTAACTCCGAATTAGATAAAATTAATTTTACACATGGCAACAATGAACGTTAAGAATCTTTTTTATGTTTAACGGTTTTTGTTGTTGTTGCAAAATGTATTACAACAGAGTATTAGTCTACTCTATTGTCACGTGAATCTGGGTTATTAAATCGAATATTGAAATATTTATATTAATAATTCATATTTATTATATTAATTTTACGTTGGCTGAATAATGGTAGTTTTTTTACTTTATAAACATTGATTGCCTATCTAAAACATAGCGATTGGGGTAAAAAAATTGTCGTCGTTTCCAGATTTTTAATTACCACGATAAAAAGCCAATATTGATGTGATTTTAAATATATATGTTTCTTTAATTAAAACGTTAATATTTCACAACATTTAGTAATACATTAGTTTATAACTAGACTTAGTGTACTACTTGCTGTATATACTTCAGTAGTATGATTCGAAAATAAGCTCTTTAAATATGGTTTTATGCCACTAAATCCAGCAGTTATCATCTTGTAGCCGGTCATTGTGTTTTCATTTAAATGGTGTCCAAAGACATTTTCTAAACGAGTTTGCTTATATATACGTTATTGGTTGAAGTTATGAATGTTGACCAAAATTGGAATATTGCATATACTCCTCGCAGAAATGACAGACAATATATTAGTATGTAACGTGCTCTTTACAACGCTATGCATAACGAATTGTTTAAAAAACAGTTTACTTAAACAGTGTTCTATTTTTTTGTAAAATCAGAATCCGAAAATGCTTGTCATCAATTGTAGGCTGTGTCGCGTTTGTTGGGGAAACTAATGTTGTCCCTGGAATATTGTATTTATGCTTAATGTAAATTCAAACGAAGATTCGTGAAATATAAATTATTCTACTACTTGTAAGAAACTGTAGTATGAAACCATAATTATTAACTTTGAAATTGGCAGAAGGGGACCAGTTTCTTTAAATGGAGGATTTATTATTTTGTTTTAATAATTCTAAATTAAAATAATTTTATAAAAATCAAAATTATTATTATTCCTATGACATTTAAATTTTTTTTTAAATTTTGATTTTTATTTAAAATAACCATAATTATCTATGTTTTTCTGTTCATAAGGACTGCATTTCGTTTAATTTATTTATGAGCATATTTGAACCCCTTAGCTCTTCTCACAGTGTTGTTCTTTTGACCTTTCCTTTCGCAGAATCCATGTCATCAGCTGGAAGAGTTCAACTTTTCGTCTCAGACCTTCTGAAACAGACCTCATCGTCCAGTTTCGATGCCTCCTACGCTAGAGCTCTTGAAGACCTGATCACCAACTCCGCCACAATTCAACTCGATCCCAAGATAACTCTTACGGGAGTCGAAGCTGCCAGCTTCCTGCGAGACTTCACTGCTCAGACCTCCTTCAATTCACCTCTCTCAACAGTACTGCAACATCTCTGGTCCCTCTACACGCCCACAAGTGCCACTGAAACTTTATCGAAAATCGATCGACTTCTTCGACTTGTTGTTGTGAACCAGGACTGCCTCTTTGTGCTCCAATTTCTCGTCGTTGATGTCCTTAAAGCGTCCACTCTTCGCCTCAAGTTCTCAATCCAGTGCGACCTTGTCGAGAGTCTTTTAGTGGAGGAATTCCTTGAGTCACGCCGTGCTACCCGTGAGCTGTTGTCACTCACATCGGACGAAGTCGTGGAAGATGCAACTTGTCTGTTACTAGGAATACCAACACTCCTTGCCAACGCACGCCAAGGCAGCGCTAGGCCTCGTCTTGCGCATCGGGAGTTTGCATGCACTCTTATCGCCGATTGGACGGCTCAGTTGACCAACCAGAAAACTGGCCAATTAAATTCAAAGACGCTGGCCTACTTTTTTGGCCGACTTTGTTTCGCCGGTTATGCCGAGGCTGTGTGGGAGTACTTGCTCCCAGTTCTTGTTAACTCTCCTCCCTCTAGGATATCAGCTGTAATGCGGGAAATTCCCTCGAACTATCTCGACGCTACTCTTCATCCTCTTTTCCTCACTACTCCTTCGCCACGGCTTATCCACTCTACTCTGACCGATTTGGTGCATAAGAATTCTCGATTGATGGCACTCCTGAGGAAACTCCTCTTTCTTCGCCACTACTCGCGGTGTGTCTTTCCGCGACTTCTTGACAACCTTTTTGGCTATCTCGAACTAGTTGGCCCACCCTCTCAGTTGCCTTCTCTGGCCCTCGCACTGCTCCAGGTGTGGGCCAGCGCAACCGCTATTCGTGCCACGCCGTATGATCAGCAGTTCTATGTTACAGCAGCTCTTGGAGTCTGTCTGACGCGTTTAACTACAGACGAATTAGCAGCAATGGAACTCGAGGCGATGGGCGAGTTGTTGCCAGGGATATCCGCGCATCTTGAGTCTCCGCTACTTGCTGTCCGCCTCTTGGGGATGGTTGCTGGCGAGTTTCTGACGCAACTCTGGATGGTTGCCGTGGAGTCTAGGCAGCCGCTCAAATTCGAGTACGACGAGACAGACGATAGTCGACTCTTGAAATCGCTATGGAAAGGAGAGATTTCAAGTTCAGACTTCGGTGGCTGTACGGAGCCATCAGTTGTCAAGGAAGAAGAGTGTGAAGAGGCTGTTGCTAAGGCCGCTCTGGACAGCGACGATGACGAGGATATCTTTGAACCAATGTTGACTGGAGTGCCGGACGATCTCGTGAAGCGAGGCAAAGAACCGCGCTACATCCGCGAGTGCTTGGATGGTCTACTTCTGTCGAAACCCGAAGAAATGGACACCTGGGCAGAGTGTGTGTGTGCCGCAGAACGTCTCATCTTCGCCCACGCGGCCTCGGTATCAGAAGTGGCCATCGAGTTCACACGCATTGTCCTCCATTTGACGGCGCAGACAACGGCACCCCCCCTCGAGGACACTTTCCCTTGCAAGCGGCACCGAATCCTCGTGGCTCTCTGTAGCGTCTGTCCGCGGGAGGTCGCTACCCACCTCTGCGCCGAGTTCTACCAACCTCACTACAGTCTCTCGCAGAGGCTCGATATGCTCCAGGTGCTCGCAGACACTGCCAACCGCCTCTCTGCTCCACCCACTACTCTCTCATCTAGCGCGACAGGGGCAGCACCCCGCGCGATAGAGGAAGTTACTGATGGCGGCTCAAGTTGGCGGCAAATTGTGGCTGAGCGGCTCGAAAAGAAGACCCGCCGATTTGGTGGCAGCGGTCGCGAAGCAGCGGCTAAGGCGGTAGCCGCACCCAATCGCTTTGCTGCCATCGCTGGTCATTTCTTCTTCGATCTTATGCGGCCGCCGTTGAGCGCTGCAGTGGCGGCTACTTTTGACCTCTCCGGTCGTGACTACATGGTATTGAGCCGCCTACTCTACACCCTCGGAGTTATCCTGCACGCGGCACGAACCGTGCCTCTCCTGCCGCGAATGGCGGCCGCTCTCCTCGACTACCTGTGGACTGTGCGCGGCCACCCGGAACCTGCAGTTCGCCGTGGCGTCCTCTTTGCGCTTCTGATGACGCTGTTGGCCCTTCCCGGCCACCAACTGGCCGCCACAGCGCCGCCTGAAGTGATCTCGGAGTGGCGGCACTGGATCGATTCCTGCCGCGTGGTCGATACGGACAGTGAATGCCGTGAACTTGCAACAGAGTCTTGCGGTCTCCTTGCCAAGCGCTACCGCGAGATATTGACTGCTCCTGATTATTGATTAACGATATTTAAAACTTAAATTTGTACATATTCTATGCATTCAAAATCAGAATTATTATGTATCATTATTTTATTCTACTCACTTAATATGTAAATAACAATTAGCTATTTGTACATATACAACTTATAATATTTAACTGAACGTGTTTCTTAATAAAACTCTTTCATGCAATCTTTCTCTGCTTCTTCTTGCTTAAGTTTAGTTTTTGGTGTTACCCGCTTTATTTACCGTTTCTCGTTGCATTGCTTTTATACATATTTATAATATAATATTAGATTATATTAAAATATGAGTTTAAGTTAGTAATGTAGTATACTACTCTCTGTTTTACATTAATGTTTTAAAGTGGCAAATGAAGTGTTTTATATTAAAATACCGTTAAACACTACGTTTGTCCAACTTCGAATTTGATATTATTATGGCGAAATTCTGCTCGTTATCTGTTAATTAAATTATTTAAATGTTGAGTTCGCTAAACCAATTGTTAATAAATTTCAGTCAATTTTTACGTACATTTAACAAAAATTATTATGTAGCTTTGTTGAATTGGAATGTTTTTCATTTTTTGGTTACGTCGCTTTTATAAGAACTATTATGGTTTGTAAATGAGTCCACTGTTTTGAATGTTGCATCTATTGAACCACCTGATTTCATTGTGAATACTAGTCTTATAAAACGAGTTGTATAGAAACCTTCTTATAAAACTAGTTGTATAGAAGCCGTCTTATAAAACTAGTTGTATAGAAACCGTCTTATAAAACTAGTTGTATAGAAATCGTCTTATAAAACTAGTTATATAGAAACCGTCTTATAAAACTAGTTGTATAGAAACCGTCTTATAAAACTAGTTGTATAGAAGCCGTCTTATAAAACTAGTTGTTTAGAAACCGTCTTATAAAACTAATTGTATAGAAACCTTCTTATAAAACTAGTTGTATAGAAACCGTCTTATAAAACGAGTTGTATAGAAACCGTCTTATAAAACGAGTTGTATAAAAACCGTCTTATAAAACTAGTTGTATAGAAATCGTCTTATAAAACTAGTTGTATAGAAACCGTCTTATAAAACTAGTTGTATAGAAACCGTTTTATAAAACTAGTTGTATAGAAACCGTCTTATATTACTATATAGTTGTATAGCAAGAGTCTTTTAAAACTCACACTCTCTCAATTTTCTAGGTAGTTATCAACAAACAGATTTTAATGTCGAATTAATTAATTTTTAATATTTTGATCTCAATAATGTTTTGTTTCAATATGCTGGGATCAGGTAGTACAGATATGGATTTCAACGCTAAGGCATGGCCGACAGTAAGACCATTTAGATAAAACAAATAAATTTCAGCCTTTAAAATAATAAAGTGGCATCCTTTATATAATGTCCAAGTTATTGGTCGTCTCTATAATCTTATAGCTCTGTGATTTCATTACTTTTAGCATTGATGGACAGCCTCAACATCCTTCAGCAGACGCTTAAAGAACTTCCAGCAGCGGCCACACCTTCTCTGATAACCAATGGCGACCACACGCCAAGCAACGGCATTGACGGCGGCCGCCCCCTCCACGTGGAGGTGTGTCGACAGCGACGAAGTGTCGCTCGCCGAGAGATCGTTGAGGCCAACGTTCTTACCCATCTTCGGGAGAATTTGCCAAATGTCGTTCACGTTCCTCTCACAATCACAACGTTTGCGGGAAGTCAGTTCCTTCAACAGAATGTCGCCTCTATTCACGTCAGTGGGCGCTCATTTTCACTTGTTGAACATGAATATGAAAAAATCCTTAAACTTTAAATATTGAATTTATATTTACTATACTACTTGTAGTTTTGAGAGTAGTATTATCTCGCACCATTGTTTATTATATTCAGTTGGTTATAGCTAGAACAGAGAAATTCTAACGCTAGATTAGTTTAATGTTATCTATGTAATTATTGTTATCTTACGCTTTATATTTCTATTTGTTTTGTAATATTTTGCTAACAGTAGTTTTGGCAAAATGGTTTAATTATCATTTTAAAAATAAATGTTTATAATTCGATATACCACAATACATATTTTTTTCGCATTAACTTTTATTCGATACTTATTTTTTATGATGTACAACCTGCATAGATATCGTCCGATCGAGTAATATTTTCTAATTAAAAATATTTTAATTTCAATTATCAATTATCAATTGCGAAAATGCTGTTATTCAATTAAATCTATCATATTTTGTTTTTGAATTACGTATATACTTATACTTGGACTTAAAGCTAGTTTAAGTTTATTGTCTCTCTTATGATGTAGTTTAATTGCTACTTTGCTAGTATTTTTCCTACATTAATCATGAATATTTCTGGCTGTTGCGTTTATATTTTGCTTATTATTGTGATACTATTCCATAGATATTTGTTTTAATACTTCACTAGATGGGAAATCAGGCCCCAAGTTATTTTCTAAATTTTGGCCCCGAGTTTAGTGATTGGCCAAACTA
>JAYRBW010055357.1:0-10996 GCA_036023295.1 Invenusta paracnida | reverse complement strand
ACCAATTAAGTCTCTTTTGGGTCATGGAATTGCGAAGGTATGACGGTTAGGGAAACTTTTTCAACTGAATAAAGGCGCCTTTATAAGCAAATATAAAAATTAAATTAATAAGCATTAGGCGCGGGGTGCTAAAGCACCCCAGCACCCCCCCTTGCCCACGACCCTGGTTATATATTTTACTTTATACTATATACTATGTACTATATATTAGATCGATTTGCTCTGTACGTACTCTCCCACCTATACTTGCTGTTACGTTATGTACACCTAATACCTACTGCTCGCTATTTTGTGTACTATACAAACATTATAATAATTACATACCTACTATGCAACGATAGGTATTGTGTTCTTACTTTGCTACCAATATTGGGCAATCATGACAAAAATATAGATGCATAACTTTTTTTAAATTAACAATTTATACAAAACGAACTATTTTTCGTGTTGACTACATTCAAAGTTATAGTATTGAAATGGTATGCAATCAATATTACTCGATCAAGTAATATAAAAGAATTAACACTTTCACTTATTATTTTAGTAGATATATTTATATTTTTGAAGCTCCTTTGAAAGATAAGTAATTAATTAGTTCAATTTTACTGTAATATTTATTGTCGATTTCAGCGGAGCAAAGTCATTCGTTGTATTTACTAATCCTATTTGACCTCCCGTAAAAATGAAATTGATCGAGGTATAGGTGGTGTAGTTACATTCTTGTTGGTTGATTTTGTTATTGCTATACGTTGGATTTGTTTACAGTGACTAGGTAGGTATTAGGTGTCTTTCTCTTACTCACAAGGAGCACACTTACAATTACCGAATTTCTTACTGAGAGCCTGTTCAAAGACACGCAAATCATTTTCAAAAAGAGTAAGTTTAATAATATATCGATCGATGCCATATTTTTACGACAGGCTATTGTTGCTAATAACAAACATACACTTGGGGGAGGTTAGAGAGGCAAATATTTCGAGGGAATTAAACTGAATAATGTCCTTGAATCGAGGTCAGTGCTAGAGAAATGTATTGGTGCCAAAACGTGTAATTAAGCTAGGTTTATACTTCGCTTTACAGCATGTTGTATGTTGCAGTAGTATGAACAACATTTTACTGGAAATATTGTTGTTTGTCTTTTAATCGTTCATACTATGTACATATAAACAAGGAGCACAACATTTATACGACTTCATTTTAAAATTTGATCGATGTTCATAAGACCAATAAAATTGCGAATTTTGTATCCGTTGTTGTATGGAATGAAATAGAAAATCATTCCACACAACATGCTGTACAACACACATACCACAAGTGTTATTGCTGTATCACATTGCTGTACGACAAATGCTGTCCAACAAACACACAACAAGAATGTTGTATTGCTGTATGACAATACGACATGCATACAACAAAATGTGTTGCTGAACAGTAGGGTGTACAACATAGAACATGCTGTACAGCAGAAGTATAAACCTAGCTTTAGTTGGTATTTCTAAATATTGTAGGTATAAAGGAGACATCTGGATTACGGGCTTAACGTAACTTTGTCTGTTCAATTGCATAATTTACAGATAATTAAATATTTTTATCTAAGAACAATTTTTTCAAGTATTTTTATAAAAGTTTTTATAGAAGAAAAATTTACACCAACAAAATTGGTAATTTATCTTTTAAAACATGGTCTTTAAACACTTAAGATAAGAAAGTAGAATAAAAAACACAACAAAAAGTGTCCTGGAAAACAATTCCGAAGATTTTGTAAACTCCAGCCGCAATTAATCAAATTAAGTAGAAACCTTTTGGAGGTGCTTTGTCAAATTGTTTATACTACATATTATTTAGTTTTCACGGCTGGCTATCATCTCAACTATAAAAACTAGTAACTAATCTACGATGACGATCAAGCTGAAATTTGGAGTCTACCTACATTTGTACCTACTAATGTTGTGTGGATATTTAGGTACAAACGTTTTTTGGTCAAGCATTCATTTGGTCACGTGACCGGTCCCTGAAAATTGAAAAATTGAAAAAATCGCAAAATGATTTTTTTTATGAATTTAGATATTTATTTGTTATTTTTACTTAAATATTTAATCTTTAAACTAAGTGTGAGAAACAGGTATCAAATTTACTTGGTAAATAAAAATGTATACTTTATCGTCTAAACTTTTTTCTATAACCTATCACAATCGAGAATTTGTATTATTTTTGTTAAAAAATCTAGCTACAATAAATTAGCATTATTAAAGAAAGATTAGCGCTCATACTAGAAAACTTTGTTAAATTTGGTTATTGGAAAAATGTCTGGAAAAAATGTTGAGATTTAGTGTCAAAATATTTCCTAAATTTTACATCCTGGGAGATTTGATAGGAAAAATATTGAGTATTGAAATGTAACATATTGTTCCCTATGTATTATCTGATGACTTGAAATACGACACATTATAATTACATGTGATATTATATACACATGCAAAATTAAGGAACATGATGCAGGAAATCGAGGTTACATGGATTTTAGAAAAGTTGAAATAATAAACAATTAGTAAAACAACTTTTTATTTATGTAACAAAGTCGTTCGAACATTTATATATGGGTACCTTATAACCATTTCCTATGTCGTTTCACCCATCTCTCAAATTTCTAACTCATGTAATTATTCTTTAAGACTTTTTAAAAGTTGACCTATTATGATTAAACATAGAAAATTAATAATATGCATAAGCGCTTTCAATTTTAGATCTATCAGAAAATTCAATCACCCATGGTAAAATCACAAGATTTATCTGTGAGTGAAGGGCTAAAAGATTTCGTCATTTACAAAAAACTATGCGTTTTAAACTTCATGGAACTGTGTTCGATTATTGCAGAGCACACTTTTTGATTATGATCGATTTTTATTAAAGTCTCGATCTTTTGAATAATCACTTATTATTGAAGCATTTTTTGTAATTAACTGACTTATACTAGATTTTCTTAAAGCTCCGATAACAAATCAAATAGTTATTTCATGTAGGTAACAAATTACTTGACTGAATCAATTAACAGTCAAATATGAGAGAATTAAAGTAGAATCTAAGAGAATAAGATCCACAGGCTGACAGACCCCTTCAGTATCGGAGTTCTTCTATCGATACTTCATCTAAAAACCAACGTGCGGTATGTTTGGTTGCTTTGTGTCCAGCTTATAGACATGAAGGTATGTAATTATTATTTAGTCAAGTTAATTATAATTTCACTGTTTAATTTAAAAACTTAGCGTTATTCCCTGAAATCGCCTTATTTTCAGCTCAGTGTTTAAAGCGAGTTTTCTCTTTATGTATATTCAAATAGACAGTGACAATTTGCGCAATTTTATATAAAGAATATCTATAAACATATTTTAATTATACATTTTATCTGATTCATATATATTTACGCATGATATTAACGAATTCGTAAGATAAATATTTGATGGGTATTCGGAGAGTCAAAGTAATATCTCAGTAGCTACTACTGAACAGAAGCTAATGGACAGAAAATAACTTAGTGTCTTATGTTATCCAAACAAGAAAAATAAATGGGTATATTTTAGTGGAATACTAATCTAGATATGAATATAATACCTTTTATTGTAATGTCTCCAAATCTACACTTTCAGCTCCCTCCAAAGCAACAATCCGCAAGTAATGTTTTGACAATTCTCTCAGTTCCTACAGGTTATCAAGACGCAGAAAACTGTAATCTTTCATTTTCTGGAGAAATGCCTTCATCTTCATATTTAAATGCTCGGTTTTCAGACGTTCTATCTTCTTAAAGTATTGGATTGTTCGGTCTCAGTATTGCAGTATAATGTCGTATTTCGTTAACACTTTCAATACACCACTAATCTAATATTTTCCTAATATGTTAGTTACTCGGATTGAGTATACATATGGGTTTAGGGAACCCTTTTGTTGTATAAATATTGATGTATTGACTATTGACTATTGTATATTTGTCGTTAAAATGAATAGAAAATGTCTAAATTCAAATAAATTAAGCAAAAGTGCAATACAATAGAAGTTCACCTGTCTAAAAGTTAACATTCCAGATTTGGACGTTTCAAAGATCGAAACCAACAGGATCACTCGGCTTAGACAACATCTAAAATAGCTGTAAGTTACAACATAGTGCTCAGCCGTTGAATAATTTAAAACTATATTTACTCATACTAATCCATACTTAGTAAATTTTGTTGTCAATCATTATCGGGTTTGACTAAATCCAAATCCAAATCTAAATACTATTGTATTTTTTATATAGAAGATTGTCTCTACTTCTTGCTTATGACTAGTATTTCGAAAACTAAAAACTTCTTTATTATATAGTTATAATATTAGTTTATGATATATATTTTTAATGTAATTTTTGTTTTGGTTATGTATATACTATTCTCTATTTGTAATTAACAAATCGATATGCACATAAATATCTATTTTTATTTCAGTGTTATATATAGTTATAGAGTACTTATTTTTGATAACATTTATCTTGAATTGTATATCATGATTATATTTTACTTATATTATTTAAAATTAAAAAAATTGCAATCTATATGTTTATTATCTTGCAATTCCTAGCCACATAAAACTTAAAATTCACACAACCACAAGCACACAAATCGGATTTGCCTCACATAACTTATCTAGAAGTGGCAATAATAAATAAAAATGGCAACACTCGAGTCGGTATTATAGAGGCGAAAAGATAAATCATGCTTTCTTTACAAGGAAAAGCGACAGTAGTTCAATTTTGATTTGTGGGTTCAATTTTAGTTAAATCTATAAAGCTATGGGTATATTATTTAAATAAATGATATTTTATTCTTTACTTAAACAAAGTGAAGGAATGTAATTTTATTATTGTTCGATATAATAAATATTTTATATGTCAGAATAACTGTGTCTCGTGTTGCCATATGCTCCTATAATAAAAACAACTAATGCCATCTCTAGAGAAGGCCCCTACCGATAATTCGACATCTGCAGTAGTCAGCCTATATATTATGCATACAGTGCGCACCAAATCGAATGGCAAAGATTTTAAAGCAGTATATACATCCCTATATCTGAAATATGGGTAATTTCTAACATTGTTAAATATCACAACAAAACAAGCATATCATTATAGAAGTTAAAGATATAATATGAAATTTGCATATTATCAACTTTTGAGCATGTATCAAGCTTGGTAACCTTGTTTCGTGTATGTCACTATGTTTGCCATTCTTTTTTTACATGTGTTGTGTATGTCGTCCGGTATCTATGATTTTTTCTGTGTATCATTGGACTCTATATTTCAGGCGAAATTACTGAAAATTGAATTGTTATTTATATACTGTAAATATCTATAACCTACACTATGCGTTACAAAGAATGGCAGAAGTTAGTTTACACGTCACAGGCTAAACAGTAAACAGGGGCTTAGGATATAACAAGCCAATAAATGTGTTTCACTTATGATTTACCGATGAATAAGATTTCTTCCTTCAATTACAATATGTAAGGCATACACCAAACAAAATAACACTAGCCACACATTTTATGATAAAAATAAGATGTGAACAGCTGTAAGATTTGTCATTTATTACGTCATGTGGTGTAATTTTACTAAGATGTAAAGAATGTCCGAAAAACATAAATTTCATAAATTTAGCATCTGGAAGTTAATCAGTTCCAGTAAAAACTCGACGTTATGTATTATAAGTATAATAAGTATGCAAGTACTTACACTAGGGTACTCGCATATAGAGTTATAATACTTACAATTATATAGGTAACAAAAGTAGATTATAATGGTCATTGCAGTAGCTTTTGTCATTATGACTTGGCTCCATTGTAAAATATATTTATTGGATTAATAAGCACGAATGTGACATTAAACATTTTTGTAATGTACACTGATGCATTTTAATTTATACATAAGCGACTTATCAGGAAAGTTTCGCCATTTTAAAACTGTATCAGTATTTTAAGGGCAATTTCTACAACGCAATTTTATTATCATGCTGTTAAAATGTTGTGTATGTATTAAAATATTATGAAACATAATTTTCTCGCAACAACTGTTGTATCCAGTAAATTTAATTTGTTTAACATGCAGTATTATATTCAAATCATATATATACATATTATGTAGATAAAATTTTCACCAAATTGGCAGCCACGAATGGAATTTAGGTAATCAATAAATTAATCGATTATTATCTAAATTTAAAATATGTACATACCTAATTATGTCGCATGTTACAATTTAAAATCGGCTTTTTAGCTAAATAATAGGTAATGTATGCATGTATAATATAAAACAGAACCAACATTTATGGTACAAACTCACCTTGAAATGTAAATAAAAAATCTCACAGGAAACGTAAGGAGCTTTCAGACAAAAATTAATTTTTATACTGTGGTTGATACTAAACAGATTTAATATGTAAATATATTGCGTTCGCGCTATCTTTTTTTCTGTGTCAGAATCAACGGTACGTCATGTTTATAGACATAAATTTGGAACAACTATTTGAGCTGGCTTTCTTCGGAGTCTAGAAGCTTCTAAGCTGGCACATGTAGGGTATTATCCAATGCAGGATAGGTGGTACCTCTAAGCATAACGCTTGCTAGTTACAATACCTTATATCTTCAGACAACGCAAACGCCAGTAGCATATTTGTCTCTATATTCTATCTGTCTGTCTGTCAAACCAATATAAGAAGCACGTTGGGGAAACTACGGGCTTTTAGAAATTAGTCCAGAAATCGATAGACAATGCGTTTCTTGCGAATTTCTTAATAATATGTATATGTATGCAGTTACATAAGTCATGGTATTGAATATATGTGTATAATTACACATTATACCTACATTTACATGAACACACCGGACAGTATTTTTATTGTTTAGATATATATAATGTCTGTACTTGCTGGAGACAATATTGGTAAAGCTTAAAGTGGAGAATACATTCCAGGGTGATTCAACACCCTATTTCGTGTTTTAAGGAGGCTTATATTTTAGTGTTTACCTATTAATACCTATCTAATTGTAATGTGTACAGCACTTAACTTGCAAACGATGTATTAGACTACTGTTCTTTGTGCTATATTACTAAGCATTCACCTCCCCCCTTCCCTTCTATTTGTTCACCAATGGTGCATTTAGACTGCATCAGTTATAGTTACGAGTAGATGTTAACAAACATTTCCGAATATGAAACGTGTAAAATATAAATGTAAACAAAATATTATTTAAATATCTTATTGTATGCTTCTACAAAGTAGGTATAGTAAGTATATTTCTCTAAAACTTCAAATAATTATGTAAGGTCTTGTTGCTTTTGTTTTTATTTTAAAACGAAAATCTTTATAGACAGTTTCATTGTACTATCTTCTTAATCTGTTAGGCTAGAGGAAAATTTTCAAAATCAGAATTTTTAATTGATCGAAGAAAAATTAACTTACATTTATGTTTTTTGTTTATAACAAATATAAAATATTTAACTACCCCTTATAATATATATATAATACACGCGTTTGAAAATATATAGCCTAAATATTTGTCTAAATAATAATGTAGAAATATATGTACATATATATTGATTACGAAATCGGTAATCCAGTAAAATATTTGTATATATAATAAAATACAATTCATTGAATTCTTTCCGACTACGGTGAAGATTATAATCAATTAAAGTTGTAAGGAGGTGGAGCGCTTGAACAAAGACCACCCCCTCTCTCGACCAATCAAATCCGTTTGAGGTTTCAGCCAATGGTAGAGCCCGCATAATATAAAAGGAACGCGCGCATCTGTTATAACTCATTATACTCTTGCTCACGCACTAGACGGTCATCTCCTCTCTCTGCTCTCATGATGTCACAATTTATTATGAGTCACATCATAAACCGGCGATGCCCTCTATTAAAGTGTAACCCTACCGCTTTCTTAATATGGGAGAACGGACTATTCATATAGTAAACCTTACTACACTGGACAAAGACGCTATCATACTCTTCAAGTTTCCAGTTTTTACAAGTTTTAAAGGCCCACTAGTCAATGGTTAAGTTATCGGGTTCCCCTTGGTCAAGGATGAGACAGTGCCAGACTATCCACGCGATCATCTACGGGCCAACGTGGATGGATTGAGTTTCTAGCCCAACAAAAGCTGCAAGGTTACCTCTTCTCTCGAGACGACTACTCTTCCTAAAGCTTTACAAGACTTCTACCTGACCACACTTACGCTGCGACCTACCTTATATCCTGCTTCAGACATATACTGGGCAAAGAAGTCATGCAATATTTACGCATTTGACTGGACTGGCAATCTGGCGATTAAAGTTACGTAGATGTCTGGACCGGGCCGCTATCAATTTATAATGCACAGCAACGGTATTTACATGGGTCGACACGATGATGGAGAACATGTTGACAGTCTCAATCTGCGAATCGTACTGTTCATGTTTATTGCCTAACGCTCTCCCCTATATGTGTGTGCAAGTCAGAGAAACAAGACAGATGTTGAGGTGATCAAACTCATTTTATTAAAACATCAATAGTAATAGTAGTACAATAAAGTCTGCAATCTACCATAATAATTAGTGTCGTCTAACAAACTGTATTATAATAAAGTCACCATTACGAGCAAGTGTTCGTACAATCGCAGTCATAGGCAGCTTACACACAAGTATTTTATATTAAAGTAGTACAAGCAAAAGCCGCCATATAGTGTTGTTAGAGGATCCTGAATAAAAGTAGAGTTAAATGTGCACCCACGATAGCACTGTTTATTTAACCAAAGTTGTACACGAGGCGGATGCAGCTGTCCAACGGAATCAAATACCTCCCCACGTTCATGGGGCACAAGAACACAGGCGATCCATGAATGTTGACCTAAGAGATTGTCAGTATCAGTATTGACAATGAGGCCACTAGCGCCGGCCTTATCCGGCTTCCTGAGTCCAACGGGGAGATGATTTACCGGGTAGACACCCAGAAAGTTCTTATCCAAGCGGTGGTGTAGACTCACAGGTCTAACCTCAAACAAAGAGAGCTCGCTCTTTGTGCACGGGCAGTCACTTGGTGTAATCATACTACTGGCAGTCTTTTATGTCGTTTAACAAAATGAGTGGCCTTTTTCATTCTACCCCCTTTCATGTTTATAGGATTGCCTATCCTCCTCCTATGCGTTCAACTACCCTGCTGCTCAGCGGGAAAGACATCTTGTCCCAGATACTCACGCTCAATATCATTAATCTAATTGCGGCCTCACTTCTTGAGATTTCAGGAATACTTTTAAAGTTTCTAGCCATCATGTTTCCTACCATACCTAGTGTAAGTGCAAAAGTGGCGGCACGCTTCCCACGCTTTTAGTTTTCTAAGTATTGGCATTGCAACGCGTCCGATTGGTTTAAACAGATTACCACCCACTTATCTTCTATAACCCGAGTAAATAAGGAGCGTTACATCGCTCTATATTGGTATTGCATAACCCATTATGTATGTATGGGCTTGTCTCCGCTCCATGTTTATAGAGAGTTAACTCCCTGCGAATTTATGTCTGGAAAAGGCACGCACTATTCCATCGAGGGGTTGTTCAGCCTGCTTATAAAACTCAGACACTGAATAAACAGCATACTTTGATCGCATCGCCCGCTTTAGTTTAGTCTCAAGACCCATCAATGAGAACTCTTATGCCACTGTTTATGACAGTAGTAACTGTATCCATGCCCATCAATTATAGCCTCTGTCAACGCATCTTCATCCCTCCGATTGGTATCAGCAGTAAAAAAGTGATATACTATGCTGAGTAGAGAATTTCTTTCACATGCATCTTCCACCAATTCATCTCGATCTCAAATCTGACGTCTAACGCTCGTACTTCTCCTTTGTCTGTGCGATCACGGTCACATCCAATTCCTTTAATTGACCCATGGTCTTCACGCATATCACATGATAGAGGCCTTCATAGTTGCGGAAGTTATGGAAAAAGATGGGCAAATAGTTTTTTCAGAGTCGCATTTTCCAATTGCATTGTTCACAGGCTGGGTCACGATACTCACCTATACATTAGGGTTTAGGGAGAGAGAGAGCATTAAAATAATGTGAGCAATCATCCCCTAATACTAGTAGTATTGTACATCTATAAACTTCTTACAGTAAGGTGGTCGTGTTTGATGACTCGAATATTTTTCTTTGTAGCGTCGGTAAGGTCAAACTCTTGTCTGCAAATGTAACAACGCTTAGAAGTAAAGTGGTGGCGCTTCTGTGTGCAAGTCAATTCGCATCGCTGGTCACAGTATTCGCAATTCCAACTGTATACTTGCTTGCTGACAGATTAAAGGACCTCCATCGCTTCTCGTACGCAGAACTCTGCCGTGAATACACGGTATTCAGAGGAAAGTGGAGTCGCCTTTAAATTGGGGTGAGGTATGAAGAGGTAGGAGATTGCGGCCTTATGTGTGCCCATGAGGGAAGTTGCCCCCATGGTCACATCGTTCTTCTCTAGGTATAACACTCTATGTCTGCGTAGATGATGTAGGGCAGTCGCTCCACCGCTTGTCAACGTTCGAACTGACAGAATCCTTTGAGGGAACAAGAGTCTCAGGATTTCCCGTATTTCAGAATTCTCTGAGCTTGTTATAAGAAAGAGAGCGGTCTTTAACGGTTGAAAGCATCGCTATCAGTACGTAAAACCTTGGTGTGATTGGTTCTTATTCTTGTTGCTGTTCAGAAGTTTATTGATGTCGGTAACGCCTACATAGTGTGCCTTGTTTTTGGCTTGGTTGTCAATAGCGAGAATATTAATTACGTGTGGAGCGATATTAGGATCGAGTTGACGAGGGAGCCCGTAGCAACGCAGGCTCTAAAGCAGTATACGAAGTGGATGAGTCTCGTTTTTCTTCCTCCATTCGAGTAGGTTTACGTAACGCCCGGGGTTTAGTCTTTCAAATTTCTCCATGTATTGATTGAGCAGTAA
>JAYRBW010055346.1:0-10996 GCA_036023295.1 Invenusta paracnida | reverse complement strand
TAATATGCTTAATCATAGACTAAATTATTAAAAAATAAATACCTAAGTTGGTATTTAGAAACAGTTATTTAAGATAATTATTATATAAACAAATATTTTGCTGATTTAAAGCAACATCTATGCTTATTTTTTAGATAAATATTCTTTCTAGTAATAGAATGAATATTATGGCCAGTTTCATGTATATATTTATTTATTTTTAAACGTTTTAGTAATTGAATTTATTATTCTAGCTGTTTCATTAAATTAAATTAAATAAAGCTGTAAATATTAGTTCTAAATAATAGGATGGTGGGATTGATTGATTTGTAAAGCCGAAATAAAGGCATTAAAAGAACATTTATTAATAAAAACATATTTTTCTGCAGGAAACAGCACATCAGGCAAATAAAATTTGTTACACAATATATTAATTTTTTTAAATAAGATATAACAGGACATACTCTAGTGAATAGAATATATGTTCAATATCTATTAAGGAATCTATAATATAAAATATTCAAACCCTAGTCTCAATTGTAATTTATTTCATTTTTACTTATTTTAAATAATAAACTGTATAATTAATTTCTGATCTATACTTATTAGTATATGTTTAGTTTTTCATTTATATATAATCTAATTTATGGTTTCACAAATTCTGTTTGCCTGATGATGCTGTTTGTTGTAGGAGAATTTGTTGCCAATAATAAATGTTGTTTTTATAGAATTTAATTTGGTCAGTTTTAAATATTTTATAATCAATGAATACTAGATGTTATTAATAAAATAAAATACATTATCCATTTTTGAAATAAATGTAAGAAATATTTATTATTTATTAGTATATAATGCAAGAAAAATGCAAATGTGTAAATACTTTAAAATACCTTGTAATTTGGCTTTTATAAATTTATTTTAAATGAAATTAATTCTTAAAGTAAAATTAATGAATATTATTATAAAAATAATAAAATACACATATATAATTTTAACTAATCTACAAAATTTTAAAGCAAAATATTATACTCAGTAAATTTGTTTTAATTATAATATATATTCTAATTTATGACTTAATAATAATACTTACCTGTTTATTAATATTTATGTATTCAGTTTTTATTAAATGAGTTAATTGAAATTAATATTATAGCAGGGTGTAATTTGTTACCTTTCATTTTTATAACAATGATTATATTATAACTTCTAATACAGATTCCATTTAATATTATAAGACAAAAAAATAATGTGTTTAACTTTTTACTATTTATAACACAGCTTATATTTTGCATTGTCTCCTTATAATTATTACAATTTCAATATTTCAAGTATACCTTTTTTAATATAGTTATTAATGAATAATCAATAGTATATTAATGTCCCACAAAAGGATAAAAAGCAAGTTCATTAAAAAATATATATATATATAACATGTCTGTCATATAATATATATATAATATTATCAAAATCATAGAGTATATATTCTATGATTTTGATACAAATGATTATACAAAGTGTGTTCACTCTTATAAATTTTATATACATCTTGCTGTATATTTTAATGAATTAATAAATATTTTATGTTAATAAATTCGATGTAAATAGGTAGGGAAAAAGTGGTATTAAATATTTTGATTAAATTAGTTTTAAGAACAAATATATATATTCATGACATTTAAAAATACAATAAGTTGTTTATAATAAATAAGTTATTTCCTGTATATCTCAAACTATTTCACTACATATATAATTTAATTGCTCTCAGCTTTTAAAACAATATTATGCATAAGCTTTCAGGTAGGTAACTAGTATGCATAATTAATAAGAATGAACACTTTGTCTGTATATAATTACTCAATTATAAATATATTGAATACAAAAATTGAAAAATATATAATTATTTCATAATAAAAATTACAAATATGGAATAAAATAAAAGAGACACAGATTCAATTTCGTACAAAAATATCACCTTTAACTCTCAATAAAATGAATTGAAAATATTTCACAGTGCAAGATATAAAGTTATAAAGTGCGTCGAAAAATTTATAAACAGCTGATTTATTTGATTGAAGCGCTATTTACATTCATTAGTAAAACAAGATATATATAAAAATTTGCTTTATAGAGTCGCGGCAAAGTTACAATACAGTTACAAATTAAATGTATTTGCAAAAAAAATAAATAATGTCGATAAACTTCGCATATCTTTGTAAGCTATGTAACGAAAGCTAGTAATTAGATAGTAACTGTATATTAACTTTATTTATGTTAAAGGAATTATAATGCTAATTATTTGTAGAATCTCTCAATGCATTTTATTTTCTGTAATAACTTTATTCTCACCCTGTATATTTGTTTGCAATGTAATTGTTTGATATTTTTTTAATATTTCCAAATTAATTTTCTATTCTGCAAAATTTTTAAGGAGAATATAATCCGCTTTTGTTTATGGAGTTATAATTTTGTCTATTATTTATCTATATCTATACCACGGTTAAATTTCATTTAAATAATAGCAAATTTTTATTAGAAATTACAAATTCATGTGCATGATTTTTAAATATGAATTGACTATACATATATCATATACTAAAAGAGTAATATATAAAGCCAATACTATTGACTACAGGTAAACCATATATAAAAAAATGTATATCTTAAAGAATGATTTTACTTTATTTTATAGCATTGATTAATATCTCAAAGAAATATTTTACAGTGAAAATTCTATAAAATTGTTACACACAATCATAAAAAACTTTAATCAAAAAGCGCAAGTTAAAAATATCATAAAAATATAGGAGTACTATATTATATATATATAAGAACTTAAGTATATTTGTATGTACCATATTAAAAATATATAATACATGGTATGTTCCAAAATTTCCTACGACTGAGATGAAAATAGTTTTTATGAAATTAATATATTAACCCTATCCATATGGCAGGGGGAAGGGGGAGGGGGGTGGTGAGCTGAATCGCCCCCCCCCCATATTTTATTTTGCTACCATTGTGAAAAATCGCGTTATCTCCAGTTTCATGACATTTCCTAACTTTATGTTTAATAACTTTTAATAATATGTTCATCATTGTTACCCCCACAGAGGGTCTGCTATACTAGGCTAGGCCTCTAAATTAGGTCATGACCCCATATATATTTCAGTTCATCTAATTATAAGAGAAATCAACAAAAATGTATAAAATCGGGGTAGACATTAGTGAAATCTATTCCATTGATAATTCACAATGAACCACAAACACGCACTATAATATTGAGATACTCAGTACTTTATTATATAGTTAATAATTAAAATTGAGAAATTGAAAAAAAATCCCTTTTTTATGTACATTAAAAATTAAATTAGCTGTAACTTTTTTATTTTTTAAAAAGAAAATTTGTATATGCAAAGTCATCTGTATATCATTTTGATTTAATCGAGTACCAATTTTCATCACTGTCTATAAGTACACTCCTAAAGTAGATTTCATTAGGGGGCCGAATCAGCCCCCCCCCCCTCCGGGCTGTATTAAATAGCCCGATATGGATAGGGTTAACAATAATCAGAAGTATATACTACGAAGTGTAATAAAAATGAAATTATACAATCAGAGTGTACAAACAATAATGTTTAAACGGTAATTAGGTAGGATACACAAATTAATTGTCATAGGGATAGCGCACCATTGTCAACACACAAGTGCAGTCGTCTGTTAATTGGTACGCTTGTTTATGGATTCGAGAATATTTGTAGGGAACTTGGTAAATTCCCTTGTAATGATTTCTTTCAGTTGAGCCATATTTCTTGCTTTCTGAGCAACTATTTCCGGTTTCAAGATTCCCCAAAGTGAGTTATTGCAAGATGTCATATCTGAACTTTTTGGCGGCCATGGTGAATTGGTCCAAATTTGTTGACACATCAGTCTTGGAAATTTTCTGTCATGAATTCTCTTGTTTTCATTGCCGTGTGGGCAGGAGCCCTATACTGTTGTACATGAGAATACTTTTAGCTTTTAGTGCAGGGTTGAATTCACGATCAAGCATATAGCCCCTATAACATTGTAACGTCTCAAAACCGTCTCATCCCGGTGTTAAAGCCGCTAGCGGCATACCGCCGGCGTACAACTAGTAGGAGTGGCACAGCGGAAAATTAGCGGTCCGCTGGCGGCATTTTTCTACCCAACCAAAAAAAATCACGCCATATTACTCTACTACTTGAGTAATATAGCGTGATTTAAACGAAATTTATAACTAGCACTATCTGTTAAACAAATGAAAAAAAATACATACAAAGATTATTATTAAATAAAATGAAATATTTACTCAAGTAGTAGGTAATATGGCGTGCTTTTTTATATATGTCTAGTAATGTAATATCTAGTAATATAATTCTAGTAATGTAAACAGTTAGTAATGCTATAACTACACGACTGGTCAAGAAATATATACAAAGATGCCAATATAATTAAATGAAATAAAAAATACATATAAATACAAAAAATAACATATTTCCTAGCAACATTAATTAATGAGTGTTTTTAAAAATAAAAAATTGATAGATAGTATGTAGGCAATCATGACTGGAAGTTTAAAAAAAATAGAAATAGCTATAGTTAGTATGGATGTAGACTAAACAAAGGTTTAAAATTACTAAAAATCAATATCGGTATCTATAATAGTTCTATAAGTTAATCAGTATCCTCTTCGTCGGAAATCACTAGTGCGCCACTCTTCCTCTTCTTCTTCTTTTCCACACTCCTCTCAACGCGTCCTCCCTGCCGGTCCTTCGCGTTTTTGAAGAACCTTACGATGTAGTGTTCGACCTCCTTGTAGGTTGTCGAGAACAATGCCACTGCCGAATCTGAAACAAGAAATGCAAACGAAACCACTAGAATCTCAATATAGGGCAAAATAAGTTTTTCAATCAATCCAAAAATCTGTAAAAAATAGGTATTTGCCTTACTACGTGATTTTTATATAAAGTGGTACTTGATTCTAGTTTAATAATTTTAAAATAATTCAACATATTATGTATCATAGATAAATGTTATTGTGTAAGGAAAGAAATTGCTATATGCCAATCACGTTAAAGGGAACGCATATCAGTGCAATAAAACAAAAAAATACAAATTTGAAGTATAACAAATACTAAGCGTTAAAACAAACAAACCCACACCCGTAGAGTTTTAGTAATATCTCAAAATAACAGATACGTTTGACACACTATTCAAACCAAATGGCAATCTTTAAATTACAGAAATAATTTGGCAAGACTGTATTTGTAGAGCATTTTATAAGCTCTAGGCTCCAATGACTTCTTTTATGACATAAAAAAGATGCGGACACCAGGATCCTTAAATATCGTAAATATTATATGCCAAATATTTATATGCCAAAAAAATAGGTATTCAAAATATTAAAATTTCCAAATTAAGATATCAATTGATTTCTAAATATGTTTTCAGCAATTATATGACTACCTAAAATATTTAGCCATCCTTAAATATAACAAGACAATTATTAGACTAACCTTTCAACACATCCTCTAGAACACGGGGAAATTTGGTTTTATTGTATCCGCCCGTTCTATTTACATTTAGCTGCACCATAGGACTCATCAGCTTCATCAGGACTCGGCACACATGATCCTTAGCGTGCAGTCCACCCTGCACTTTCATCAGCCTGTTAAACAGAAATTTATTTCAAAGCATTGTATTAAAAAATATATAATTGAGATTTAATTCACAAAAATTCAATGTTCTAAAACTGGTCAGGGTAATGTAGTGTGCATTAGTTAAAAAACAATTAATTGATCTATTAATCAAAAACCATTGCTTATGAAAAGAAAGATAGTTTCAAAATAAAAAGGCATACTATATTTTTATTAGTTAATAATCTAATTTCACATACTAATAGAACGAAAATCCGAAGGAAAAACAAGACAGTATTTCATTGCCATAGAAAATACCATATCTGACAGTTTTGAAATAAAGAAATTAAGCTGAAAATGTCGCAAAATCACAAATACACCTACCAAATTACTGGGATAGCTCTTCGTATCCAATAATTCCTCCGTTGACGCAAACAACGGGTCCTTCATCCTAGCTGAACCAACTGCCGCTGCTCCGACGCCCTTTACTGCTGCTTCCACCTTTCCCATCCGGGCCGCCATCTCCCGGTCTGCAACATTCTGTTTGGCAACATCATGCATCAGAGCCGCGATAAACCATTGAGTTGCTAAATTAGAAGAGATAATTAAGAAATAAATTATTGAATGAACTAAGTTCAGACACATCATTAGTTTCAGCTGGTTAAATGGGAGCAATTATCATGTCAAAAATACATGTTACACAATTTTAAATCAATTTCATATAAAAAACAGAAGAGCACAGAAGATAATATAAAGAAGGTAAACATTCATTAAGCTAAATCTACCTTCCTAAATACATTATTGTTAAAGGGATGGTTAAAGGATGGAATAATAATAAGCCTTATTCAAATGCTCACACACAAGTGTGCAGTGCAGTATCTGAAACAAAATATACATGGCGCCCACAAACGAAATGGTGAACGGCGGAATCTTTAACGTTTACATATGATAACACTACAGTTTGCCTACAACGAGGCCAGCCAATTGTGGCCAGGCGTTGTACTTATACTAAATCTAAACATTACTGTACATGATATATAAATTATCCATCAGTACCTTCATTAGAATTGGGGTCAATGCCCTGGTCTTGGATAGTGGCCCTTACGCTATGAAAACTTTGGGACACACTCGCGATACGCTTGTCCACGGATGATGGCTGAGACGGTGATGGTTGATACGGTGAAGGCCGATATGGTGAAGGCGAGGTTTGGTGATATGGTGATGGCGAGGTTTGGTGATACGATGACGTTGATTGAAAATTTGGCCGTCTCTCAGGAGTAACAAACGACGGACCACGTGAGACAGGAGAAGCTGTCTGTGTCTGAGTCCTTGAAGAAGTCTGCTGATGAGATGTATGGGAAATGGCGGGGAATGGAGAAGAGGTATCACATGAGATAGGTGATGGCAGCGGCCGATTGTGCGCAAACGAAAACGCCTTCGAGGAAGCCGGAGGAAGATTGGGAACTGTCCAGAGATTCTCTGGGATTTCAGATAATGGTTCCAAGTTTTCCTTTTGTAGCTAGTTAAAAAATAAACATGAATGAAAGAGTCTATAGTTACAAAAAACAGTACAGATAAACAATACTAATATATAAAATTAATTTTCAAACAAAATTATTTACGTAACTTTTGTAATTGTATCTAGATAAAAAAAATTTTCATTTTTTCATACTTTTCGTTTTTGAATATACAGAGCTTCCTTAATTTTAAGATCAAAATAGTTACTACCACTACAAAAAAGTTTGAATGATTACTAGTTTAAAACATGATCATGGATAGCCATTCTTTACAAAAATAGATATTATATTACCAACTTCACTATAAAATAAAGACCAACTTGAGCAGATTTAATGCGCTCTGTACAGTAAGCAATTAACTAAGCTAGTTTTATAAATAAGAGGACAACAAGCAAAATAGATTTTATTTGATAAAGCTCACATTTAGGGTTATCTTCTGGGTTGGCTTCTGCGCCTTCCTTTTCTTGGGATCCGGCTCTACCTCCTTCAAAAAAACAATACATGACTTATAAACATAACAATCAGGAATACCCACTTTCAAAATAACCGGGAAAAGCATCATAGCATAAAACAAAACCCACTATTTCGTATACAATCACTACCAAGACTCAGGCAATGAAATGCACTCAAATATACAATTAATGTTTATTGATAGTACTCATTAAATCAGAATTGATTTTTATACAATTATGTAAACCTTATTTTTGACAGACAATTTCATACACATCTTACCTCGTTTCCTGTATCATCTGGATCATTGTCCGTATGAAAATGCTAAAAAGACAGAACACAAAATAACAGTAAACTATAAAATTAACTATAGAATTAAATTTGCTATATGATGTACTACTATAAGTACTTGGAATTGCCGGGTTATATATAAACTAGGGTCTTCCCAAAGATTGCGAATAAACAGCTAACTACGATATAATGTGCAAAACAAAAATTTATAAATGAAAGTATTAAAAGTAAATGTTAAAAAACTATCAAAAAAGAGATAGAAATAGTACAGTATCAAAAGAATTTATTAAGATACCGAAAGACAAACTTACAGATAGCGGTTCATAGCTCTGCCTTTTCCCATTCTGCCACCGAGGTATGTAAGTAAGCACATCATTGATGCAGAAGTTCTTGTCCGCCTTCAACTGGTATGCGAACTGAAGGGACCCTTCAAGCTGACCGTTCCTCTCTGCATACTAACAATGTAAAAAAATAATAACCATTCTATTTGTTATAATGTAAATCTGTAACTACGTAATTATTTTAGTACACTGATTAATTGTACAATTGTTTATATTTATAACGCAACATTTTAAAATACTTGAAAATAAATTATGTAAATGTGAACCGTCGAATAATCCTAATAAACACCACTTTTATGTTAATACTTCTGGTATTCCTTTTTATTTATAAATTACGAAACTGCTTACCTGAACTATAATTGCCGAATACGGATTTCCATCATAATCTGATATGACCCTCCTCGCCTTATTGGACTCCACAGACTCTTCGTAAATTTTCTGTGTGAGATTGATTGACCCTTTCTCCCGTATCGCAAAGGTTTTATCTTCCGGGTAGTAGAGCAGGACAAATTGAACATTAACAAACATCTGAAAATAAGTAGCAAACATCTAAAATAAACAAGTAACATACACTACAAACAATTTTCATCAGATAATTTTTTTATTGCATTATGTATGTCAAAAAATTATTCATATAATACACGATAACATTATTCAATATATAGACTAAACCATCATACCTAAAAAATATATTAAATAATGTCCTCTCATATTGTACAAATAATGTTATGCATATTAATGATAGAAAATTGTTTTGTAATATTCAAATAATAGGAACTGCTGTATTGAATCAACAATTAAATAAATAAAAAATAACATCCTGTTAATAGAAGTATGACAGTTCAAAATATCTCCTGTTAAATTAGCAAGAATGCTGTAAGTTAAATAATTTTCGATAAATGTACGCTGTTACTAATGCTTTTAATTATAGCTAAGAAAATTCCAAATAAAATTTATTTAAATTAAATGATCCACACAATGTTAGTATTACCTATCAATGGCAGACATGTTATCTATTGCAATAATTACTATATTACTTCCAAATATTAAATACACACACACATATATATATATATAAACACATTCATAAAGTATTATTAAACAAAGAATTATTAAACAGGGTAATGTATATCAAAAAGTGAACAATATATCTAAATATAAAAATCTTTATTCAAACTTTCTTTACAAGAACAAAAGAACATACAAAAGTTGTATTAGAAAAACAAATATAGAAAGACACACTTAAAATTAATAGTAGGTAACTATAATGCATATTCTTTAATTTACAGTGTCGACATATGTACAAAAAGTTCACCAAAATGTTTGTCGAATAAAATTATAAGCACTGAAATAATTATGTTTTTAGGCGTTTCCAAAAATAACCCATTTTTATTAAAATAAGTGTGAAATGAAAAGAATTTTTTTCAAATGTCCCTAAGAAATATTTTTTATCATGATTATGATAAAATTTGAGGAATTTCAGCTTTTTTGGCTCAATTTGAGAAATTTTTGAGGAATTTGAGGAAGCCTCAGAAATTTGAGGAACAATCACAGGCCTGCTAGTGCAGTTATTGAAATCATATCAAAAACATAAATTTAATTACAATGTACAATATTTAATTGTGAGAAATGAAATATTTATATACATACATATTCTTTAAATTACAGTCCCGACATATGTACAAAAAGTTCACCAAAATGTTTGTGGAATAAAATTATAAGCACTGAAATAATTACTGTACAGATTGTACGCAAGCATATGGTAACACAAGATACCTGTTATTGTCTTTAACAAGAATGCATTTTGATATAGGCTCCACATCTGAAATAGAGACACGAGATTCTGAATAATAGCCAATACCTAACACAGCTGATGGATGTGGAGAAGTATAGAAACAGGAAGAAAACTTCAATAAACAACCACTAACAAATGTCTTTT
This sequence comes from Invenusta paracnida, assembly GCA_036023295.1. Taxonomy (NCBI): domain Eukaryota; kingdom Metazoa; phylum Platyhelminthes; order Proseriata; family Coelogynoporidae; genus Invenusta; species Invenusta paracnida. The sequence continues at coordinate 825 of JAYRBW010055346.1, read as the reverse complement.
TGTTCTTTGAACACACTGAATTGATAAGAAGAGGCACATCAGCACCACAATGGCGAATTATAGCTCAATTGTTAGGATAACTGGCTGAAAAATGTAAAGAACGAGGTGCATCCTGAACACAGATATTTCGCATTGTCTGAAGGCTATTGACAGTCTGTGTCAGAACATATGAGCCGGTCTTAATACGCTTCTTGAGATGGGATAAGTAATTCTCATATGGAAAGGCAGAAAAGGTATCCAATGGACCCAAGCGACGTAAAAATTCAGGCAAATGTACAAGGCAATGGGCATTGTAGGTATAGCCGGACATGCCAAAGAGATGTTTTATTTTGAAAAGAAATCTATTTATGCATTCCTCGGCAAATTCGTACAATCGTGAAAGATTAGGACTAATATAAACATAAATGGCAAAATGGAATAATAAAAAATGAGAATAATACTCATCAGACAAAATGTTCTTGAAAAATATTGGGCCAGTATATAATAAAAGAGTACGAAGTTCTGTAGCCTTGAATGGTACATATATCACATTCACTGGCTGGTTTTGAATGGCCCACACCCTTGGAAACAATTGAAGAGTGACAATGGGTAGGCTTTCTGTTGTGAAACTTGTTGACAATCTGATTGATACAGCCTGCAGAATTTGAAGCATACTTAGCCAGTTTCCCAATAGCATTTTCAAACCGAAAACAATATGTTTGAGGAAGTGGGCCCATCTTTTGTACCTGAGCAGGAAGGTGGGTTAGAGAATGCATATTGAATGAAAAAACTTCTCTTTCATAGAGGTCATCCAGTGTGGTGTGGAATAGCTGGATGAGGTCTGTA
>JAYRBW010055335.1:0-10998 GCA_036023295.1 Invenusta paracnida | reverse complement strand
TTCTGTAATCCACTTTTTGTTACTTTGTGCGTTTGTCACAATGATGAATAAAGCTTATTATTATTATTATTATTATTGATCTTAGAATTTAATAATACTTGTGCTCACCTCGTCCCAGTTAAACCTATGTATATATATTATATGTTATAACAACTAGTTTACTCTAAAGTAGTATCAATTATATTATACGCCATTATTTTCCGCTTCGAGGGGTTAAACTTTTATGTAATCATGAGCACCCAGAATATGTCCCCAAATAGCCCTGGCAACTGATGTCAATTTCAAAGGCAAATAATGCACTATTCTACTAAAATATATTCATTCACAAACAATTCACGGTGACTTATAGTCGCTCCGTTGTGTTTCTTTAATTTATACAGGATAAGAAAAATCGAGAACAGGTAAAGTTGAAGGGAGTTGGGATCATATTTATTTGAGCGGGGAACAAGGGAGTGACTATCAATTTGTTATTTGTTCTGTGAAATGTGTCTGCGATGGTACCATCGACGGAGAGAAAGTAGCCAAATAGACACCCGTAAGCATACTTTCCCCTCTGTAGCATTGTGTCGCAGACTCCAACTAATGACATCAAAAGAAGGCGCCCATGATGCATAATTTAGAGCATTTATAGTTTGAGAAGAGGAGAAAGTGAACAAACTCCTTCACTCTTGGGGTCGTATTGAGATGTCGTACTATTCTGAGTAATGTCTAATGTTGCTCCACAAGTTGCAGATGTGTACATATACTTAAATAATGTCCGTAAACTTCTTATGTGCCTGCCATTTGAAAGATTTGTTCCGCATAAAAAGTATGCACCTTAATTCTAAAATTACATGTAAACATTCTTCTTTGTTGACACTATAGTCTATATACGTAGAGTTTGGAGGACACCGCAGTAGATCCTGAGTATATGTTTCAGAATACAATAAACATAATATAGGTACATATAATACTTACGTGTCAAGAACAATTAATTTGCACAAACCGTACTATTTTTTGTATTATATAGGCATTGTGGGGAGGTTTAATAATGTATGATTTTGTATACTTACTTTGAAAAGAAAACGTATATGTAATATAAGTTCAGGATCTTTTGATTAATTCATTGTACCTGTGAAGCCTATATATATATATATCAGCCGTACACATACATTTTGGGATATATATCATTCTACTTACTATTTTCGTGGCTATAATAATGAAGCTGAGCACATACATTATACAGTATTACATATCTATATATAATATGTCACCTGTGACCTAACCTTAATAAATGTTAGCTTTATCTGGCAGTTGTTTAAAAAGAAAAATATCTCGGCGATGGTATATTTGGTAATATTAAGAATATTTCAAAATTGTATTCTGTGTAGATTTGCACGAATATTTTTTCAGTTATATGAAATTAAAATTACTTTGGTTTCCGGAATTGAGCCCTTGTGAGTATTGTTTTACTGCATAATTACAAGTAGTATAAATAAGTAGTATACGTATAAATATATATATATTTATTATGTGAAAACCAGGGACAACTAAAATACAACTAAATATAAGTTGTCCCTGGTGAAAACAATCTTCATATTTTTATTTACATACACACAAATACATAGCTGCTATATATGCAACCAACAAATTTATATATTTATTACCAATTTATTTAAATTAATTTTAATATCTAATACATATCAGACAAACCCGTATCTAGAATACATCATTTTTAAGAGCGAGTTATTAAATATTCAATGCAATATTGAAAAGCCAGAAATAAGAGCAGTATAATTATATTTGTAATTGATTGTTTTTTAGGAGGTATCTGTTTTAAGATTTCATCTTCTAATGTGAAATAGGATTTATTAGAAAGTTAAGGTTAAGGCAATATATTTTATACTACTTGTAAGTAGCAATAACTGCATAATATTTGTTATCTCAGTTGGACTAACATTAGTTATCTGTTCGATGGTACTAACAATATTAGAATTCATAATTACATTATTAACCTCAAGAGTCGAAATAATGATGTAATTTAGTAATGATAGAAATAAATTTAAGTTTTTGCAAACTTAAGAAAATGAGAATTTTAGCAAATGAATTATTCCAAAATAATAATATTTAAAAATGTATAATCGGCCCTTGAGCTATTTGTAAAATTTATGTCATTTTGGACTATTCAACATATAATTCAATCGTCATAATATAATATATAATATAATATAATTCAATCAATTCAATTATAATATGAATTTGACAGCAATAGTTTGACAGATAAGGGGGGCAATAAAGTTACCATACAGTTAATGTAAAAATAGATATTTTAGGGATAATTTTATAATTCTATATTACTGTTCATAAACATAAGTAAAACATAAAGTATGAAGTATTAAGTATGAAAATCAAGCTCATGATAACACACAACTCTCTGCACACCTACTTACTTAAAGCCGTAGCAATGGTAGGCTGAGATCGATAACACAATGAGCTAAGCTCATTATAATACACAGCTCTCTGCACACCTACTTACTTAAAGCAGTAGCCTAGCAATGGTAGGCTGAGATCGATAACACAATGAGCTAAGCTAATTATAATACACAGCTCTTTGCACACCTACTTACTTAAAGCAGTAGCCTAGCAATGGTAGGCTGAGATCGATAATACAATGAGCTAAGCTAATTATAATACACAGCTCTCTGCACACCTACTTACTTAAAGCCGTAGCAATGGTAGGCTTAGATAGATAACACAATGAGCTAAGCTAATTATAATACACAGCTCTCTGCACACCTACTTACTTAAAGCCGTAGCAATGGTAGGCTGAGATCGATAACACAATGAGCTAAGCTAATTATAATACACAGCTCTCTGCACACCTACTTACTTAAAGCCGTAGCTTAGAATATGTTTTACAATCTGAATTCGCATCATGCCTCGTAAACTTGCTTTGCAAGAGCGCATATGTGTTGTTAAAAATTATTGGAAGACAAGAAATGCCAGGAAGTATATCCTCAATGATCAAATACATACGAAACCCCTCCACCTGCACGTGCAGCTATTTACGAAATAAATTCGATGCAATATACTATTATTAAGAGTTATAAAGGGCAGCAATATATTGAATTGAATAATTCATAAACTGACTAATTTAATATATTGCTGCCCTGTAAAACTCTTAACACTAATATTGTGTTAAACTGTAAGACTTAAACAATTAGAGGGCAGCAATATATGAAAATAGAGGGCATGCAATTTATTCTGATTCCATTGTATGAACTATAATTATGAAACTGTATAAACGCATTCGAAGGTAATTCGAATTCATATTTCGAATTACCCTGTGTGTCATGGCTCATCTCAATCTATATAATGTACGTACTATTTATATTATCAATACTAAATACAATATCCAACTTCCTTGCTAAACTGACATCATAATTAGAATGATCAGAAGTGTGACAAGAAGAGAAGAAAGGTCTTTTATACAATTAGGTGAGCGTTACTATGGAATAAAATTACGTAGCTCAAACTAATAAACTAAGAAATAATTACAGAGCAAATGTACATCATTTAATAGAGCTTATAATAAGTTAACTTTTAAGCCATTAACTTTTTGTAACAATTTAAATTTAAATGGCTATTTTTGTTTAATTTTAATTTTAATAAATAAACAAATTAAAAACAGAATTCATTTATTTTAATTTATCCACACCAACGCGTATCCATGGGCGCGTATCCATGGACGCGTATCCATGGCGCGAGTGCACAATAGTTAATATGGCGCACAAAGTTGTAAAACTTTATTTTGGGAAAAAATGCGGAAGCTCTAACATTGCTCCATTTGTTTATTTCTATATCTGGGAAATTAAAGCCAAACTTTATATCAATTCTTGTAATTAAAGTAACCTCATTCTACTTTCTCTACTTATTCATTGTATTTACACCAATCTATCTTACGTAATTTAATTTCAGTGACGTTCGTCTGTAAGAATTATATTTTTAAATTTTCAATCTTTAGACCAGAATTTTTATTTTCATTATATATTGAATGCTCATTTCGTTTAATGAAGTGGATTTTTAAAATCAGTTTAGTATTTTTTTCTTTTTTAAATGACATAATTCGACCCACAAAGGGTATCCATTCTACAGATAAAAAGAACTTTTTAGTCTAAAATAATATGTTGGAAAAAAAATCGATTTCCTAAAATTGATGAAATCGTAACTCACATTTTCAACTAAAGACAAACGGACATTTTTTTATCATCACAAATAATTGCTTACTTTCTGATAAAAAATTAGGTGTGTCGCGTTTTATAATTTCCGGCTTGATGATTACAACATGGTATTAAATTTGGTCGCTTATATGACGAACTAGGGAAGAAAATGATTAGTGCACTTACTTGAAAGACTTTTCACTGCTACGATCATCTTTATCAAAAAGCAGCTGGTTTGCGTTAAAAAGAATTTTGGACTGCAGTAAGCAATCTTTAAGATAGTTTTAGGCTTGCTGTTATATTTGTTTTGATTAAATATATATATGAAATCTATTGTATTGCATTGAATTCCAAATAATCAATACGATAATGGGGAAAAAACCTGAAAGTTCATATTTTTGACAATACAAAATAAAGATTGTGTCGCCACTAAAACTGAATTATGTTACTACAATGTATTTCTGTAGCTCGGATGTTAATATATAATATACGTTAAGTATAATATTAATATTTGCTCCTCTAATTTAAACATTGATTACTTTTATTATGGCCTTCATTGGGATATAAATATTCACCGGTGTAAGTCAGCAAAGTAAGTAATCAAGGCAACACTTGCAATAAAGAAAATTCATTATTTTATATTTGAAAATTATTTTAGTAGCATTAATAGTTTCAACAAAGTATTTCTGCAAAAGTTATTTTGTAAAAATTTCCTATTTAACTTCCTCCTAATTGCTTTTGTTCCATTATAACTATTTAAATAAACCACCACTTTCTTTTTTAACATATTAGAATTTTGCAATTAATGGATTATTTGAGCCTATATATCAGTGACTACAATAAGTAATATGTATACAAAACCACTGATTTTAACCCTATCCATACCCTGGGGGAAGGTGCTCATCAAGCCCACCTCACTATAGTTATTAAGCTTTTCTAATAAAGCTATAGTTTTGAAACTTCGCATGTGATTAAACAAATATTTTTGTAGTATATTCCATTAAAATACAATTTTTGAATAAAATATTTAACTTTTGAAAATATATTGTCATCTTTTCCGCAATAAACCTTATTTTTAGTGTACTTGGTGAATTATCAAATGATATCAATCAATATCACCTGAATCAGAATTTCACTAATTTCGAGAAAAATATGCGTTTAAATGTTGTTTTAGTATGTTTTTATGCACTTTTAAAGTGTGGTCACGTGACCTTTTTGTTGCACGATATTAGTAAATGTAACACTAAATGTTAAAAAACCTTATTTTGAGAAAATCACGATCTTTAAAATGCTCCATTTGTTTATTTGAATTTCACCGCAAAAATGCTGGAGCGGTGTTGTTAGGGCAAAGATCTAACTAAGCAAGCAGTGTCTATAACTATTTAATAAAATTCTAAATAAAGATATAACATCTATTTTAGATGTTCTAGAAAGAAATTCTATAGTATTAAATGAAGATTTCATAAACATATCCAAAAACATGTAATATTTTACCGGAAAACTCTTTTTAAATTCCATATATAATAGTGTCTTTGATGATTATTTCAGGTTTCATTGTTATGTTACAATTTGCAGTATGCTTTTTGTTAATAGTTACCAACTGTACAATAGTACAATGGACATAGGTGCGTAGTTAATCTTTTTATATTCCTTTAAATAAATAAAATGGATTTAAATTTTAATCCTACACTTCATGCAAGAGCAAAAGCGTGCAAAGCATGAAGAAAAACTCCCGCCCACTCCAACTTTAATTTAATTACCAACTAAATCTTCAATTTCAAGTATAATAGAAGTTTAGAAGCTTGGACAGAAGCCTCAATCTTAAAAATAATTAATTAATTAAAATTTAGATATAAAGCAATACTTCTTGCACGGAAGCTAGCCTATTTGTAGTGTAATAAATTCCACAATATCTTTACTGGACTGTGTCTGTTTTAATTTGAGTGAATTTTAATAGATAGATAGTTAAGTTTAAACATTTTAGAATTAATCAAGTTTTATTCTTAAACTTGCGCCATTTTATTGTATAATTTTAATTTTTGCTGCAAGTGAAGAACTTTTCAGATAATTAGAATCATTCTGGAAGAACATGACGCAAATTATAAAGAAATTGTGAGCGTGATTGAGTCATATTCAACCCGAATGATCATTTATGTCATTTTTAACTCCAAAAGCTAAATGATGCTTTCGATAACTCATGATAATATTATCTGACCAAATTATTTACATATTTATGTATAAAATCTACAGTATATAGTTATTTAATACGAAATAATGGTTATCGCTAAAAATGTTGTATCAAAGTGTAAAAAATATATTCTCCAAAGCAAAATTAAATATTACAAAAAATCAAACAAGATTATATTTGATTTAATAATGTTAAAGGTTGCTCTTCCAAAATTAGGAAAGTAAAAGTTTGGCTAACCTTGTTAAAATCAATTACAAAAATTCATACATTACCTAGTCTAAATAATATTATGTTATCTAATAATAAAAATAAATGTATATAAATTAATAAAATGATAAAACGATGCGATACATTTTTGCATATTTCATCTAAAATAATAAGTCTACGAAAAACTTGTTTTATAATGATTACATTTTCGATAAACCTTTGATACCCACTTATAATGTTATTATCAAATATTTTTAACACTAGACTAATTATTATTGTTGAACGTATAAAGAGAATTACATACTTTTACCAATAAATTGAATTTTTATTATTTCTTTTGGTGATTTTATCGATGCACATTATTCTTCATAGAAGTAACATTTTGTCATATTGTATCAATATCACAATAAATTGTGCATTTTGAATTGAATATATTTTCTTATATGAGCTAAATTTTTGCAACAGAATTGAAAACTCACATTTCTTTTAAATTAGTAACTAAATTCATTTGGATTTATTAATCATAATTCATTTTCATGATTTATCCAAGATATTGTTTATTATAAAAATTAGTTTTAATCAAATTTTATACTGCATAAATATTTATAGCATTTTAAAGTCTTTATGCAAACATACCTAGTACAATGTTATACAAATTTAAAGCCTGAATAATCTGTACTTTTTGTGAAACAAGCGTTGAAATGAACGAAAATAACAAGCTCTGTGAAACTCACCATAATATTGATGCAACCCTAAAACTCGCCAACTTTGATATTTTTTCCTCAAATGTTTGAATGTAGATAAAATTCAGTATTATTGCAGAACAATTTGATTGGTGTACTTCCAGATAATCAATCGTAACTATTAGCTGGTTCAAAACAGTGTCAGAAAAATCCAAAACGTAGAAACTTAAATTGCATCAATTTTTTGTATTGTTTGGATTAAGTATTGTCATGAATTAAGAAAGAAGCAAATGAAGTTATCTGAAATAATGTTTTGGAAATTACGCGTTAAGTATTGTGTCTGTGTTTTGTTCAATAATAAATACTAATATTGTATAATTCAGTTCTACAAGCTGTACTAGTGTAATGGTAGTACTTAACTAAAAGTAAACTACAAGGAAGATTATGCAATAAAAGCCTGGAATTACCGACTTATTAAAGAGAAATATCGTGGACCAATTGAAATTAGGCTTTGAGGGATACTAGCTGCTGATTGGCCACTGAATTTGTTTGCAAGATTTTAGAAGAATAATTGGAAGAATTTTCTGATTTAGTCCAGGGTTTTCCAAATGGGAATTCAGGCTTAGACTTTCCTATCCTATAATGGAATAGGTACTACTATATTTTATTTGATAATAAAATATTCTTGAATTTGCAGATGCGAGCTACCATTTCATTCGAACTCAAAATATTTTTGAAATGTCTATAATTTTTTTTTACATTAATATACCTACTATATGACCAAATAATTTAATTAATTCTATTTTCGTACAAATAGGCGAATATTACTACAATTGAACGCTGGGATTACTTGAATATTCAAGAAATATTTAGAACCATTTTCTCGAGAGTTTCTCATAAGTTAAATTTTTTTAATTTCAGGTGTTTTACTAAATGTAATATACAACAAATCAATATATCTCACAGATCGGTCGAACTCTTTGGTAGTGAATACGTTAACACTATACAAGTATCATCACTGATTATTTGGTGATTACTGAGTGGTTATAGTAATCAGATGGATACTACAACTGTAAATGTTTGTAAAAAATATTTTTAAATAATATCTCTGAAATAGCAGTTGTTTTTCATTAGTTTTAGATATAAATATGATTCATTAAATGTTATAGATACTTCTGAGAGAATGTTAAAACTGTCTAAAATCGCCATATTTGTTCTTAAATGTAAGAAAATAAAAAGCACATTTTTGCCAATATCATTTTCTGTTGTCGATAATTTGCACCGTGATGAATGAGAAATCTATTAGAGATGAAACTCTGGTATTACAAACTCAATGAGTACTATTGCACTGTATTCGTGTACAACATGTCCTTTTCGCTTAGAACACATTGTTTAAGACATTGTTTAAATTTCTCCTTTAGAATGCGTATTTAGGAGGATGTTTGCCTGAAAGCGTCTTATTGATAGTCATAGACTTATATGATGTTTTGTACTTATCCTTCAAGTGTCATGGTCTTCTGAATTAACCAGATATCCATTCCTTCCTGCACATTTCGCTGTGATTTTAACGATTAAACAGAGCAAAGTAATTTGCCTGTGACTTTTCCCGAAATAGAGTTTTACAACTTTTAGCGATCAATTCCCTTTTTTACACCTAAAAATGATGGTCACGTGACCACACCTAAAAATGCATCCCCTTTGTAAAAAATTAGCAAAATATATTTTTTATACAAAATACATCATCAGATCTCTCAAAATCGACAAAAAAATCTGAATTTGTTATCGATTAATTTCGTGTAATAATTTAAAAAATACAATACAAATACGTTTGCTTTTAGAAGTTAAAGGAAACAACTTTATAAAAATTAAACACAAAAAATACACAAAATACAAAATGAATTAAAATAACATTTTTACCTATTTTCAATAAAAATATATCTGAGGTTAAATTGATAGCTCAAAATTGTGTTGGTAATTACTTTTAATAACATTTTAGTGCAAAAAATAGGAATATGTAATTCAATGTGCACCCCCACGCCCAACTAATAATAGAGACCAACTAATGGATATTTCCTTATTTTTCAATGTATTTTTATTATAAACATATACCAAACAGTAAATAAGACTTAAATTCTTATACAAATATTAGTTTGCAGCGGTAAATATGGACTAATTCCTCTCTATATTTATATTAACAAAACTAATAGTATTATAATAAAGTATTTTTTATTTCAGGTAATTTATATGGTATATTATAAATTTTCATATATGTTACATCAAAGTTTGTAAATTGTCATTAAATATATAGCAATACTGTAAAAAGTTTACTTCAATCAAAAACAAGTCGATAACTTTAAATCTATTTTATTTCAAATTACATAAAGTCAAAAATTTGTTGTCAATTAATTATTAAAGAAAATATTGTTTTAATTTTCGACGAATTCTCCGTTTTGTTATATTATAACTGTAAAAATTCTCATTAACTAATTATTTATTTTAATAATTCTGACATCTTTATTCTGACATACGTTTATAACTTAAATGTTTTATAGCTTTGTTTATTTATGATCTAGGTGGTGCAAAAATTAGGATATTTTTCAGTAATAATTTGATCTCTAAATAACTCTCTTGTACTACTTGTTCAATCTTTAACAAATAATGTCTTACTAAATTTGGGAAGGATAAAAAGTTAATATTTAATACACAAAAAATCGCTATTATCAGCTGTAACTACAGACAACAATTGAATTATGTAGATGTTTTCTGCATTATTTGAAACATATATTTGATTATTGAATGTGTCCCTCGATAAAATATTCACGAAATATAATTAACATTTATGTTTTAACAATAAAACTTTTATTCAATTTTATACTACTAAGACATTTTTTAGTAGTATACAAATATACACATGTATAAATATTCTGCAAACAACAAAATGTCTAAATTGATAGATAGGTAATGAAGTTTGATAAAAAATGTATATGTAGAATAATGTTATAAAAATGCAACAGATTTGTTATTTATTCATTTATAAATTACAAAATAATACGTATAATAAATATATTTTTATCTGACATTGTAAATATGTAGGGTTGTAATTAACAGTGTAATGAATAATTAATACTAATCATTATTATTTAAATTTAAAAAAATGCAATAAAATTAATTAATTTAATTGATTACAAATACCCAAGATAACAGTAAACGACTTATAAAATGATTCATTATAAAGAATAGAATCATAATAGAAAGCAATCATCTGAATGGAACTTACTATTTTGGAATGTAGGTACTTATATACATAGTATACACTAATAAAATATTAATAATATTACTCCATATATATAATCATTTCATTTGACCCCTTTGTGTTGATTTGCTATATGAAATTAAATCAATCAGAGAGTCTTGAAAAGAGAGTTTCATTATAAATGAAATCTAAATTATATTTATTTATTGCTAAAATGACTCTTCTCTACTTATTTTACACTTTCAGTTTGAGTAATCAAAAGCAGAATATTGATATGTCTCAATTTTGACCCTTGTAACTGTACGTAATAAACAAACTGTTGAGAAGCTAAAATAATATAAAAAGTGACCTATTTTCACAGACAGCGATATTAGATAATACAAATAACTTCATCTCATAATTACACGAGTTTAAATTGAAAGTCAATCTTTCAAGACTGAAGGTTAAGTTTTGAGATACAAGTCTCAA
>JAYRBW010055334.1:0-31710 GCA_036023295.1 Invenusta paracnida | reverse complement strand
GGTGACTTGCATACTTGTGTGTGTTTGAAAATGGAGCTAAAAGAATTCTGAGTGTGTTCCTTGTATCGTTGATGCAGGTTTCTGATTGTGCTGCCGATGTATTGGAGATCGCACTTAGTGCACTTTAGTGGGTAAACGCAGTTAGATTTAAGGCATAGATCGCTGTTTAACTTACAATTAGCTAGTTCGCAATTTCTCTTAGTATCCACTTTTCTTAGTAAGGTCTTGGATTGTCTGTAGACACGCACAGGTAGATCGTGGGTTTTGAAAATCTTCTTTATTTTAGAGTTGATCGAGTCGATCGAGTCAGAGAGTATTATTTTATAAATAATTACATTTTCAAGCTATTTCAAATAGATTGATGTGCTACTTTTGTTTTATGTCATCCGCAGTGAAATCTATTCCCTCAATTAAAATTTATCCCTCGCACAGTATTTTAACACAATATTTTTTGTCTGTCAATATTTTGGGTTTCAAGTCGGATATATTGATGTGGCAACACCAAATTGTTATTTTATAATGTTCAAAGTTTTACTAAATGTTTTAAAATGTATTAAAATGTGATACTAAATATATATTTTTATGGTTATTTGTCATAAAAACCTAAAATAAATGTCAACATTTTGTACTTTTACATTCTCTGAAATCAATAATTCCAGTTTCTTTATATTTCAATGGCATCTTATAATAGAATGGAATGTTATACAACGATGTATGTATAACATTCTTGAAATAGTTCACTAAAAAATTCAAAACTGAACGCACTAAAAGGCCATGGTTTTAATTATCCCGCGGACTACACATAGACATTCACACTTCAGAAGGAAAATTATGTTATTTATATGTATTACACAGATTAATAATTATTAATGTTTCAAATATCAGATCTAGTAGTTTAATAAATTATAGTCATTATATACCTATTAGATGCATGTTTTTTAACGGAACCATTTTTTCTACGTGATATACCATAATTTGATTTTTATAAGTTCAATTCAATTTGTATTTTCAAATTGTTATAAAACGTTTAAAATTGGATAAGAAACATTTATATTGTTAATAAAAAATATTTTTCATATGATACATTCAACGATTTCAGGATAAAAAAATATTAAAACAGGCTCATTTTTTATCCCACGTACTACACAAATATTATTTCGCACACTACAACGTGTTTGATGACCATTCTAAGCAAAATAGTTTAACTATAAAATGAATTTGATTAACAAATATGAAAATTCTTAGTTGAAAGTATATTACATTTCAAGAAAAATATTCTACTAAAAATGTGCAGGCCTATCTTAAGTACTATTCCGCGCACTACATAGTGAGCGGGATAAATTTGGTTGAAAATGGAGTTTTGAGATTCAATTGATCGTATCTTTTTTTGGTATAGATATTAGAAGTGGTTGTTTGCATTATGTTTAGTGCATTTCCGACAATGTTATAATATATTAAAATGAGTTGTACTTTCTGATTTTATACATTTATTTCAAACGTGAATTTACTGATATTTCTGTTATGAACTGAGAAATATTGTGAAAACGTGAAAAAACGCGTATTTTGGTCATTTTTGGGTAGTATTACCAAATTTTATGATGACCAAAAATTACTTTTCATAGTAGAATTATACTTTTTCTGAAAGCCCATGAAATTTTACATGAAATGATCACAATTAAGAATGTATCCAGTATGGCCATTAATGTTTTTTTTGTGTGTTGAATTTTGAAGTATGCAAAAAGACAGTTCGTGGAATGACCCATCTAACCCTATTATATAACTTTTCAGTACAACTTACTTTTAAAAAATATCTTTTATATTATACTTGTGTAACCTTACATACAGTAGGTTTCATACCATACGGTGCTGTACAACCATATTTTTTGCTTCCTGCTAATTAAAAGTTGTCTGATAAGATGATATTATTATCTTTTTGACTCCATTAATTACTTAATTTGTAAATTATTGTATTACATTTTATGAAAGAAGAACGTGAAAGGGAGATGGGATGTCGAAAGGCCCAGAGAAGCTTGTAGACCAGCCTTGACATGGCCTAATACGGTCTTGTATATATATTCGCTTAAACTAAAATATTTCTACCAGGATATTTTTATTTTTTTCAAGCAGAAACATTAATCAACTGATATAAACATGGGTCATGATTTAATGATGAAATTAAGGAAAATTATTGATAATATATTTATTTTATTGTTTCTTTTATCTATATATACTTATCTTAACAATGCTTTTTCTTGAAAGTATTGAAAAATACATTTCTCTGTTCAGTAAATATGTGTTAATTATCTGTTTTGTATAGGCAACATGAACAATTCAATGGAAATACAGATCTTATATATGTAGGTATGTTTATTTCATATCATTCCGCTTAAAATTATACGACTATACTTTTTATGAACGGTCAGTATATATGTAATAAAATAATCCTTATTAGATCACTATGTTATGCTCAAATCGATTTCCGTCTTAATACGGTCACGTATCTAAAAAATAAAAAAAATCATTCATTTAGGCTTAAAAAGAAGTAATAGATAATTTCAATTAAAATGTTAAAGGTTTATTTTTTAATTTTAACTTATTTTTAAGGCATTTAGATATTTTCCTTTGACGATTCAAGTCCCTATAATAATCATATTTTGTTAAAAAGAATTTTGTTATACATATATCATTGGAATTTATATATATCAGAGAAAAATGCATATTGTGAATAATATGTACAATAATAATTACACGTATCTTTAAAATAGTGTGGCTTCAATAGATTCATTTAAAAATATTTTATAATAAGGATTCGATAATTGTCTGCGTTCACAATATCACTTTTATGAAACAAAAAAAACGGTTTACTCTCTGGAAATTAATGTAAAACTATTGTCTCAAGTGTTAACTGTTTAAGCATTTTTGTTAAAATATTATCAATGGCTCAGCAAGCACGTGTCCTTTGATAACAACTTAAATCTCTCAATATGAATATATCTTTGTGTATAATATATATATACATACATTGGTTTCCATTTTGCAGTTTGATTTCCGGTAGGTAAATGTATTACAAGATTTATAAAAGATTTAAATTAATCTTCTTTTAATTTAAATACCCATTCTTTTATGTCATGTCTAAATCAAAGAATTATACCTATATGTATATTTTTAATTCTAAAAAAGTATTTTATAAATTAAAAAAAATTTAATAAAAGTAATTATCTTATTTTTAGAGATCTATTTTTAGTCATTACTAGTTTTGAGGTATTATCAACGTGAGGAGTCTGGAAAAAATAAAATGAAGATACATTTTAAAATATATATATTGAAATGAGGTACATAAAAATAAAGTAAAAATGAAAAATGGAATTTACGGAATATACGCTAATTATATTAAAAATGAGCTAGTTAGCCTATATTTAATTTTTAACACATTATATATAATATGGACACACTTGAAGTAATGAGAAATAATATGTATTTAGTATATTTGATATTTTTTAGTTAAAATTATACTGTACAAATAATTTTGTTCTTAGATCTATTTAGCTTAGGTAATATGCGAGAGTAGGGTTTCAAGTATCTAGTTTTTAATGTAAAAAATAAAGTAAAAGGTAGACCTTCAGATACTATAGTACTTTATTGTCATCGAGGTAATCCAGTATATAGTAATATATATAAACATCGTTCATTTATATACATAATATATAATTACTCAGATAAAAAGAAAAATAATTTTAATAGTTTTCCTAATTTTTCTTATAATATTTTAAATTAAGTAAATAATTTTATTTTCGACTCTATTTTAGAGAAAGATAGATTCCACCAGCGTGTTAAAGAGTTTTGTTCTTAAATTTTTTAGGCTGGCTATATTGCGACATAATAAGTGTTAAATTTTACGAAACGCTACATTTACAAGTTCAAGTCTTCTGTTTATATATTTTTCAGTGTCTATAATAAGTATAGCTTCCTAGATATTTACAGATTTTCCAGGATGCTTCTGTTTTGTTGATGGTGTATTTTCTATTTGGTCATCATTTAGATTTAGTGTGTATTCTTTTAATCTGTTTTTAGCTTTATTATTGAACAAATAACAAAATAAAATAATTATCATGTAAAGTGTAGGCTTTTGAAGAATTGTAAAAACCTTTCTATATATCTGATCTCCATCACGTTTATAGTAATTTGCAAGCTAAATTCACGATTCACATTATCCGCTTTCGCCTTATCCCGTTTTGCCTTATCAGAATTTAAATAAATATAAAGAGTATTTTTCGCCTTATCATCAATTTTATTAAATACACATGTATATGTGTATTAAAATGTAAATTTGAAAACACAAAGGTTTCGAAATATGTCACTAAAAATTCAGTAGGTACCTACTGCTTACTGATGCTTGTTCCTAAAATTCAGAATGCTGCCCACTGCCGGTAACTGTCAATATAACATGAGCCATATCATATTTATATCTCTGAAATTATAACTGAACAGTATTGAACTCTGTTAATAGCGAACCTTTAAATAAGTGAACTCTATAAAGCAAAACACTATAGATGCTTTGAACCATTACGTAACACGCATTAACAAGAACAATGATATGGCCAAAGTGGATAAGACAAAACGTTACGCAGCCATTTGCAATTCACAATCGAAAAAGAAAACAATTAAATCTATAGCCTTCCTTAATGTCAAAATCTCACGACGTTCAAACGGCAAAATGCAGCTATCAAGCTACCGCAAACCAACTTGGTCGGGACAATATCTCCATTTCCGGTGTTTCGTACCGATTCAATAGAAACGCGCCCTCTTATCGCCTCCTTATTACATCGCGCCAAAAATATATTCTCTTCTGACACTATAAAAGAGTAACTTTTCTCCTCCTCACTGAAACACTCAAATCCAACGGCTATCCAAAAGAGTTCATCCAGATGTATTCGACTCACAAGGACAAAATATTATCACGCTAAATGTCCCAAAGAGAAGTCTGTCGTTTTGAATCTGATTTTATGATCTTGTCAAACCACAGCTTATTTAGGCCATCTCTAATACTTGCCCAACAGCCAAGCCAAGTAATCATCCATACTACCATCCCTACTGTTTCCGTTAAAGACAAACTACCAATCTACTCCAACTCCTTTGTCATCTACAAATTTAAATGTAAGGGCAAGTTCCACAAAACAACGGCCAAACCGAGTGACAGCTCTTGTTGCAAAGCATATTCATCGATGGCTAAAGAACTCCAATTTTAAATACTCATAGTCAAAACATTAACAGTGCTATTTCCAAACGTAAACATATTTTCGACTCTAAACATGCACGCGATTACCCGCTTTTCTATATTTAGCTAAATTTTTATTTTTTTATTTTTACATTCTTTGGAAGCTGTATGTGTGCGAAAAAATCTGTTTAAAGTCTACACTTTCCTGGTATATGTAATTAATTTCTAAAATTAGCCCCTCCCTCTTGCTGTCCACTTTGCATTTTCATTTGTTTTATTTAACTATAAAATTTGTAATCCTTCTATATCCGTCTGTTCTCCACTTAATTACTCCCTTAGATACAGATACGTATTTATCCGTGCTCATTTCTCTTATCATATTGCATATTTTTGTCATTTAATTAGTGATCTTAATTGTATTCTTATGCTATTTTCTAAACATGATTATATTTATCATCATCTGTAATCCACTGATCTATAAGAACTCGACAAAAAATATAGATTCGTTAACTTGCTTTCAGAAATATTTTCTAGGCAGAAAACACATTACGACATTCATAAAATAAAAATGAATTTTGCATAATATGTGTATTGTAAACAGGCTTTACATTTTACTTAAATTTGTACACTGAATTTAAATATTTTGTAAAATACATTAAGCGAATAGAATAC
This sequence comes from Invenusta paracnida, assembly GCA_036023295.1. Taxonomy (NCBI): domain Eukaryota; kingdom Metazoa; phylum Platyhelminthes; order Proseriata; family Coelogynoporidae; genus Invenusta; species Invenusta paracnida. Next base: position 25,823 of record JAYRBW010055334.1, on the reverse strand, counting down.
ACTTTATGCATATACATATATGTGTAATAGTATAATAAGTGTAACTAGTTCTATTCAATACGGAATAAATACATATATATAATATATAATATCTATTACATTTTCTAAATAGAATATGGTAAATGTCGTAATATAAGATATCTAAAATCTAAAATATTTCATATAGATGATAACGCGAATACTGTGTTTCTATGGCAATCTATTTATTCTTTTTATTGCTTATATGTATGTAAAATTTATTGATAATGGCAAATATCTCATAAATTGATACAACGTTATTATAATGAAGATATAAAGTTGGAAGCCTAAATATTACTAAAATCCATACAAAAAAAAGTTATATATTTTGGAGATAAAATCCATAATCACAGTCCGATTGTTATTAGGTGGACAAGCTGTTATTAATTTACTTTAATGTGTGCCTACGACTATGGAGTTATTTTTCAGAATATATGCCAATAAAAAATTGCTTGCATAATGTTTTTCTTTTGTTTTATTTACATTGACAATCAGGAATATTAAAAACTATTAAGCGCCAAAAGAAAAGTATTTGGAATTCTGTAATAATTTTTAATTTATCTTATAGCGCTGATGATATTCTTGCTGCGAGTCAAATTTGGTGTTTAGAGCTGTAATCATTTCTGATATATATATAAGCAGGCTCGTATATGTATGTCCGTATTTATTTATTCCAACACTATGCGCTTGCATACCTCTGATCAATGATCTTTGACTAAACTTACACAATATAGATAAAACGAATTCTTAAAAAGAAGTATGTGCTTTTCGTTGAACCAAATTTTGTTAATGTGCATACAAAGTGCACTTCAAGTTATAAAATATCAAAATAATAACCCTCTAATTATGGAGAAATGTACACATCCTTAACTTCCAGGATGTTTCAGTACAGAAAATTAGTAGAGGAAGAGGAACCAAAAATTGCAAAACTAGAGATATTGTAATCAACACCTGGACGCCATCTCAAATTTAAACACTCACGTCACATCATCCGAGTACCAAGTCATACAGGAGAGGAGGAGGATAATGAAGAAGTTGATGCGGTTGCCAAAGAAAGAGCAAAACTCGATTAAGAAAACACCATTATCACATTCGAAGATGCGAAAGCGGCCATTGGTAGACCCGAACGCCACAAATGAATAAATATAAAAGACCACCATGATTATTTCATCTACACAAAGTCCTCCTCGCCTATAAGAGTGAACTCCAGATTTAAAAAGGAAACTCTAAGCCAGATAAGGACCAGCCATATAGCCCTCCCCTGAAGAGCTACCTTTTTTTAAAACCTTTACTCAGAACCTGACACATGCAAAAACTTCTCCTGTCCCTACTTTCTTTTTTTCTGACCCTAAATCTATCCTCTTGTTCCTGTAGAAAATTGGTCGATTAAACCCATGACGCTTCTATGATATCTGGGAGATACTACAACAATTAAAACAACAATAAGAAGAAAACCATGACCCAACATCTACAAGTCCTAAGTTCTACTTCCGATTTTCTCTTTTTAATAAATATTTGAATGAACTGCTTTCTAGCTGAGTGAGAGATTCAGTGTGACTGTATAAGGCTGCCACACTGGAATAGTGATAATTAATGCCAAGAAACAATGAAATTTGACTGGATGAGGGAGTGATTGAAGTCCTTCAAGATTATTAGATACTTTATACTTACTAGATCCCTAAATTTATGATAAAAGCTATATAGATAGGTGGAATCATCTTTGAAGCAGAGTTCCATAAAGAATTTCCCTATACAATTGTGTATATATGGATACCCTCCAACACAGTATTGTATCGTCACAAACTTTCTCTAGCATAATCTGAATTTTGGGGCATATATACTGATTCCACTCGCCACTTCTTATACAGCTGTAGAACGAGAGAATACAAATCTTCGATATACAAATATAGTTTAAGGCGTACAATGAGTCCGAATAGAATTAATTTTTATTAATTATTTTTGTGCATAAAGTCATTTAGCTTATTTAGAAATTATAAACATAATAATAGGAAGCCAAGCCTCGGAGGCTAAAATCGATAAATCCTTTTGAGAAACTTAGAAAGAAAATTTTGTTCGTCCTTTATACTTTTAAAACACTTTTCATCGTTCTTTAATTAACGAGTAGGGTCTTAATTTTGTTAATTTAATGTGATGTGCTGCTAACTTTAACTTTGCTATACATAGTATTTTACACTAATAAAAAAACAGAATAGTTATTTTGTATTTACTACAGAGTTATCTTAAAATTTAAGTTTAAAAAAGAAACATTTTTATCCTGTGGTAGTTTTAATAGAATATTATTTTATTATTATTTATTAAAAATATTTATGCTTATACTTATTTCTGCTAAAAACTGTCGATATCCAGATAATATATTACGTCAGTTTTATAAATAAAAGTCCTTTCCTTGGCATGCGCATGCCCGGGGCAAAATCCAAAATACGGGCGTGATAACGGTTCAAATCATAGATAAATTAGATGAATTAGTTACTCTATGATTCAAACATTTTGTTTTTACATGGAAAGCGCCTATATACTTCCATTTTAACTCCCTTCTATAGAGCCGTTTAACAAAACAAAATTTACGCTTTTAAAGGTGCTTTCTCTGTTTGGTTGATGTATTCTATAAGACCATATATAATAGAAGCTATTTCGTGAAATCCACCTATAAAATCTTGATTGCAACCAATAAGAAATCCACAAGAGTGAAGCTACCAATAGAATTAAAATGTATAAGCTATTGAAATCCCTATATATGAGCTCAATATGTCAATCTAACTATTTTTCTCGAGAATTACTACCTATACTTTCCGAATTTCGCCAGCTCATTAACATCAAAACTGAACAACTCGCCCACACATCACGCAACATCAATCAACAAACATGTCATCAAATTCCTCCTCCCTTATTGACCCGGCAATTGCCCTATTGACCTCGACCGCTATCATATCCACAGTGGCTTACGCTCCCGTCGTGTACTACTCAATGACATACCGAATCATTGGGACCCTGGTGTCCATCCTCATCCTCGTTTTAGGTGTTGGTGGAAACTTGCTCGTCATTATCGTTGTTCTCTGCTCACGGAATATGCGCACCACAACAAACTGTTATCTGGTATCTCTCTCAGTCGCCGACCTCCTTGTCCTATGCTCGGCCACTGCTCCCCTCCCCAATGAACTCTTTCGCATAGTCGACGAGTTTGTCCTCGGCCCAGTCATGTGCTCTGTGCTCGTCTTCCTTCAGTATCTCGGCGTCAATGTCTCCTCCCTGTCTATCAGTTTCTTTTCCATCGAGCGCTGGGTGGCTATCTGTCGACCGATAAAGGCCTACATCCTTTGCACGATATCTCGCGCGCTCCGGATAATCGCTGGTCTGTGGATCTTCAGCATCCTCTACAACTGTATGTGGCTCTACTTGACCATCCTCAAGGAGAAAGAACTCCAGGGTGGGGTTGTCATCCAGGAGTGCACATTCCGTTTGCCTCGACGTTACTACCTTTCTGTATACATGTTTGACTTCATCAGCTTTTACTGTCTCCCTGTCATCATTACCTGCGTCCTGTACATCCAGATCGCCAAGACTCTCTTCCGGTCCTCGCAGTTTCGGGGATCCCAGGAAGCTGGGGGCACCTCGAGTGGTGTGGTGATGACACCTTTGAGGAACAAAATCCAGTTGTGGAAGGAAAGAGGACAGGTAGGCTTATTTTCCTATCAGATGAGACACAGTATTAGTATCTATAAAGTGTTAATTTTAATACTTTACATAGATATTGAAAATGTTTTTACCTTTTATTAATTATACTTTGTATTATTTGTTTTGAATGAATATTACTTTATTAACATTATCTAACATCCGCGCTATTTCTTTCAATTGTTTAATGAATTCTTTGTTGTGAGCGAGAAGTCGTGTTGTCAGCTTACTTCAAAATAGTATATTTTAGAGTCATTTGTCCCATTTTATGAAACAATTTCACTTATGGTATGAGGGCCAAGAGATGTTTGGTTAACATACATTCAGTGTAACCACGACGTCACTGGTTTTTGACTTTGTTCGGCTGATGATCTAATAAATCAAAACTAGTCTGTTCTGTTTCTCTCGGTGTTGGAAGGGATTAACTATCTTTCTAATAATTTAAAAGTATAAATATGCATATGAATATGAATATTTTTATTTTTATTTAATATAAAAGACTTTAAATAAATAATGAAACATATTTCAAAAGCTCAAAATTACATTTAAAATATGTAATATTTACTATATTTATTGAGATTTAAAATCATTTCAATGCAGCGTTTATAAGATATAGGTATTTCATTTATGTTTACTTTTATATTAGATTATTTAAACTTTTACCATATATTTATTACTTGCTTATATAATTTATTTAATTATATATAATCATGTAAATGTATTTGTATATATTTTGGTACACTTGATAACTTGTTAGTACATATATTTCAATTGATCATCAAACGAAACGTCAGAAGGCTTGCTCTTGTTTTTATGAGCAATATTATTCCTATTCTTTCGAAGAGATAGAACTACATTTTAAAATATTTAACTAAAATTAATACCTGAAATAATTGTTTTCATCATTGATATACCATAAATGCATATGAAACAACAATAGGTAATATTAAAATAATAAAAGGTAAGAATCAGGGACAACTAAAACTGGTCTACGGTAAGAATATTAATTAAAATAGTTCTTAGTTAAATATAGCGGTTATCGATTTCAAAATATCCAAGGCATTGATTAAAAAACATTTTATTGTGGTTGAACGCGTATAGTATATATCCTATAAATTATAAATAAATATATCTATAACTTAGTAATAAAAACATGAAAAACACAAAACAATAATAGTATATTACGTACCACGATTAGCGGGAGATAAAATTCGAGAAGCACAATTACACCCGAGGCCGCAGGCCGAGCGTGCTAATTGTACTTCGAGGATTTTTTTCCCCGCTAATCAAGGTATGTCAATGTCTTTATTTTTGTTTTATATGCCCATGGGAACAAAAAAGTTACTTGCTTAAGGTTGTATAAAAGGAAAATTCTTAATATTATTATGTTATTAATTATTATTGAAATTTGGAATCAATATTTAATTCATGATTTCAGCTAAACTTTTAATTAAGATGGCAAGTACTGTTGAGGTTGACGCTCTTTGCGATATTAAGAGTATTGATGTTTACAAAAATTTCAATATTTCGATAAAAAATGCGAGAGATAAAAGTAAATTTGCGGGAGATAAAAAGTTTTTATCTCCCCAGGGACATATAAAACAGAAATAAAAGTTTTTATTTGAAATAAAAAGTTTTTATTTGAAATAAAAAGTTTATTTCTATTTGCTAAGCTGAATTTCATGTGGATTTGAATACGACATAAAGTAAACATTATTGTAAATTACATGTATTTTTAATCTATTGCAATAGCAGGATTAAATTGATAAATTTCATCATATTTTATAATCATCCATATTTGCCACACGTAATACTGCAACCTTACAAAATAAAATAAAATAAAATAATATAATATAATTTAATATATATATACATATACATATACATATAATCATGCTGTAGCAAAATATGAGATATTGGTGTGTGGAATTTAAATAATAACTGCTACGATCATCATGCTAATTGAAATAAAACTACAATACTAAGTGTACTAGACATGTAAAAAGATGTGATAAGATAGTGAAAAATCTAAATCTAAATCTAAATGAAATGAAAGATGTATTTACTATTTGACTATTACCATCTTTAAAATATATATAAATTGCGTAATCGTATAGGTATATTCTTGTTCATATAGCTTCAATCTACAAACAATTAAAAGTTTGTTTCGAAAAGTTTCCTGTTTTTTATATGTATCATTGCATGTTGTAATGCATACAACTGCGATGTTTAAATCAATCATAATTGATAAATTGTGATGTTTCATAATCTTATATAAACTTGATGAAATTCATATTTGAAAAATATTACTGCATAAACAGAAAAATAACGATACATTTAATATTTACATACTTACAATAATTTTCATAAGCACAAATCAGTTATCCAAGTCATAACTTTGTCTTCAATTAAAATGTAATTTACAATTCAGGTTAACTATTAGGTACTCGTATTTCACTTGAATTATTGTCGTATATAATAAACTAAGGATTATTTCCATAAACTGCTATTGAGAATACCACTCTATGAATATTACTATTCGTTTATTAAATGGTTGTATTTCATCCTGAAATAGATCGATTAGATATTTACACAAACGTGCTTCTTCTATGAATAATAAGAGTAATAAATAATAATAATAATGATAACATGGAGTGTAATGAATATATTAATGTAATTTTATAATAACCAGAAATCTGATTTTTATTAGTAAGAGTTAAACAAATTATCCCATAAATGTATATGTATAGATATATATAATATTAGTTATACTTCTCATTAAAATTATATCATAATATATTTTTCATTTTATAAATCCATAAACAGCAAAATTGAGATACTATCAATTTGTCTTCCTCGTGAAACTTTTTAATCGTTTCAAAATAATTATCTTTCTTTTGAGAACAAATTTTCTTCCAATATGACTTTTTAAAAGCAAATTAAAAAATAAAAACTAAAGTAGTAAAATATGTTGTTTATACTGTCAACAACCGGGAAGTTCAAAAGACGAAAAGAATTTATTGTAAAGAACAAGTATTGGAAATGTATAAATATAAATTTAATATTGAAAGATTGATAAAAAGGGTAGTAAAAGTGGAAAGTTTTGAGAAATATATATATTTGTAGTAGTATGTTTGGCAGGTATATTACAAACAGTAAATCCAATAAAATATGATTTTAGCAACACATTATTTTATTAAAGTTAATAAATTAAGAAACATTGTTTTCTTATAACTTCAATAAATTAAATTATATATATATATGAAATTACATACTTCATAAGCATCATTACAAAACAAAATTAGCACTTCGTGAAAGTTTCATGTAAGATTTAGGCTTAGGCATTTTTAATTTATTGACAAAACTTTTCAATAGTTTCCGTTTTTTATTGATGATTCAGTTTTCAGTTGATCCATGAAAATATAGCTTTTTTATAACTTCTAAAATGTGCTAACATTTATAATAATTTCTGCAAATATTCAATAATATTATCTTAAAAATTTATTTCTCTTAATATATTAGGAATATATCCCGCTAAAATAAATGGATCATATTATATCATGCTTTAAATAAAGATAACACTTAAATATTTAAGAATATTAAAAAGATGCCTTTGTATATCATCGTAGAAGTTAATAACAGGATGTTAAATTATTTTAAATTTAAACAATTGTGAGACTAATTTATAATGTTAAATAATGTATTTATTAAATTAATTTATCTTCATGAACATGGAAGAAAGTAAACGCGCAAAAGTTACTCTCAATATGAAAAAATTTGCCACATTCTGAAAATCTTCCTTGAATCTTGGACAGCTCGCAAGCTCAACAAATAACTTTTTAATTCCACGATAATTGCAAACTTGTGCCAAAACCAAAGGGAACTGCTCAGTGTAACCACAGACAATGTATCGTAATTATTCTTGTACATTTTTAAATAGTGAACTATATATTTTTAGTTTTTATTAACAGAAATTTGTGAATATTAAGATTTTAACCAATTTTTCGAACTCTCAATATACCTATTTTGATTTAAATTAACTCATTTTATTATTTATACCGAAAGAATATGAAATAGTTTCACCTATGGCATTATTTATTCAATCGATGAGGTTGGTGTATATATTACATAGTCATACACTTTAATTTCACAATAACACTTAACTTATTATTTAGGAAATTAATTACAAAATAATTTTTATAATTTGTGTATATAATTTTTATAGATACGATCACCTGACTATTTAGCAGAAAAATTCCAAATTATAAATAGCGTCAGAATAAATCCATCAAATGAAAGTATATTATTAGTACCAATTCAGAAATACTGATTAATTAGATTTTATGAAGATATGGCTTAGTACAAATTTAATTATTATTAAATATTGTACAGAGATTGGAAGTGCAAAGTTAATGTTGATTATTGACTTGCCTCCTCTAACCGGCAAGAACCACTTCAATTATTTTCATACATACAATAGTCATGATTTATTATCTATTTATTTTATATTTATTTTTAAGCAGTATAAATCCACATTGTTAACAATCTAACATAAATATTACCTATTTATTTTATATTTATTTTTAAACAATATAAATCCACATTGTTAACAATCAAATAAGTAATATAATTAATATTAATATTAATATGCATATATATGAATAAATTAAAACCAAATAAATCAAATTAGTGTTTAGATTAATTACATACAACGTGTTCCTGCATACCATACACATACGAAATATGTAAACTATGTTGTAATTTATTCGGAATATTTATGCATTACATATATATGTATGTATAGTCAATTTTCATAATATGTGTATTTCCTAATGTATATGCTATACATAAATATCGCTCCCATGATGTTCAAATCTAGACTATGCAACTCCTATTGTAAGTTTTTTATTAAAATATTAATATGATAATTGTACAAAATATGATAAATTTCTTCTAAATTTATAATATATGCTTACATATTATGTTTTGTAATCGTTTAAAATCAAATTTTTACAATAAAGTACAGATAAAATTAAGTTACATATATCAAAAGTACATAAATTGCTTAAAATTTAGAGCAGAATTAGACACAATATATTTGTTTTTTTGATAGCGATGTGAATTTCTTTTTTATTAAGTAACCATTTGAAAATCCCATTCACGAAATGTGGTGTTGTGTTCATTGAATATTACTTATTCTTAAAACCAAAAATAATATATTAGAGTAACTACTGAGCGAATTGTAATTTGTTGAGTCATGTTGTCCTTCACTTGTGTTTCAGATGATCAAAATGCTGATGGTGGTTGTGTTTCTATTCGCCATTCTCTGGCTGCCCTATCGAGCTTGGGTGGTTTACAACAGTTTCTCCCGTCACCCTTTCACGGATCCTTGGTTCATACTGTTCGCTCGGATTATGGGGTTTATTAATTCGGCGGTCAACCCCATCCTCTACAATGCCATGTCCGCCAAGTTCAAGCGAGCGTTTAGGCGATTCCTGTCCTGCGGTGAGAGCTTCTGTTAATATAGTAGATTGCATTATAGAGTAGATTACTTGCAGTGTAAAGAGCTAGATAGAGTACGGTTTAGACCTTATAGAGTAGATTATTTGCGTGTGAAGAGCTAGACAGAGTACGGTTTAGACCTTATAGAGTAGATTACTGGCAGTGTGAAGAGCTAGACAGAGCATGGTTTAGACCTTATAGAGTAGATTACTGGCAGTGTGAAAAGCTAGACAGAGTACGGTTTAGACCTTGTAGAATAGATTACTGGCAGTGTGAAGAGCTAGACAGAGTACGGTTTAGACTTTATAGAGTAGATTACTGGCAGTGTGAAGAGCTAAACAGAGTTATATTTAGACCTTGTTAGGTCTACCCTACCGTAGCTCACAACCCTTACATTGCTTTTAAATATAATAGAATAGTATCACTAATTTATTTCAAATATATCTTTAAAAGTGCTGGCCAGCTTCCTTAAACTGATTGTAATATATTAATCAATCGATTGATGTTTGTCTTTATTTTTATTGTAACTAATGTTTTTTGCATTTAAATTTTACAAATAGTTAGTTAGACATTAAAAAAGCGCATCCTTCAAATGGTAGCTTTAATGGAGCAAATATATCACAACTTCCATATAAGCAAATTAAATTTTCCCGACGTCATGGTGAACCATGAAATACAGTCTTATAATGATTTACCTATACTTACTGTGTATATCTGCCTTCTTATTTGATACCGTATGGCATGCTGAATACTCCGAGATAACGAAATGATTAATATCCTTTGTAGAGCAGTAGACTCCTGCTATTAGATTAAGTCATTTTTATTTAAATCTACCTAGCAATCATTTCATACAATTCTTTTATAATTTTTTTTTATTTCTTTTTTCATTATAAGTGCTTTGTGTTTACATTTGTTCTTTAAGATTAAATTTTTGATAAGGTAGGAAGCACTTGCTGCTGTAAAATAATTGCATCAAGTGCTTCTTATCTTCCCATTTTAATTTGATCAAATGCTGCATATGGGAAGCTCAATATTTTATAAATTTATGTTATGCACATTTTTTATCTGGTTTTAATTTCCTTATAATTTTTACTTATCACATGTATTGAATTGTTTTAATATTTTTCTACTTTAGGAAAGTATCATAGATATTATATATTCAATTAATCACTAATACACATGTCAATGTTGTCTTATATTAGACAGTTGTTTTGATTTGAAGAAAAAAAAGATGGTTTGAAAATTTCTCTTTTATCAGTAAGATAAAAACTTCCTCATTTGCTAAGAATATAATCCGGCTCTACGTTACAGATTACAAATTACCAATATATATATATATAAATAGGTACTACCACAAACTTCGAATTTTATACGAATATATAACTGAAGCTTTATTTTTAACAGCTAGACGTAGACATTTTACAGGTCTTATATGTGAGCTAGTATTTTTAATAAACACACTAATGATTTCTATGTATATTAAAGTAAAAAATAATTCCTTTATTTATAACTTTTTGACACATTAAAACAATTTAAAATTCAATGCACAATATACATTTGTATATATACAAAATATATTGGATTATATAACACATTTAAATAACTATCTTTAGAAGTTTATGCAACGGATACTAAAATTGTTTGTGATATATTTGTTAAACATTATTGACTAGGACATAAAAACGAAAATGATTGTTTGTATGTATGTTTAGTTAGTGTAGATATACATTTTCTCTAGATTATCAATATCACTAAGGATAAATCTTAATTAGAGAAACTAAATCTTTATTTATTCTTAAACAATATATGTTTGAAATATATAAAAATATAAACTATTTTTTAATTTCCCAATCTATTTTATTTTCAACAAAAAACTATATCAAATGCATATATGATAATAGGTGCCCTTAATATGTAGACAAAGCTAATAAGTCGACATCATTGTATAGTTTAAGAACATTATTTTAATAATTTAATTAAGATAAAATGTGTAAATATTTAAGTATTTTGATATCATATTGTATACAAGTTTTTATATTGTTGTACAAATGCTAACACGGGGAATTCGAAAAAATTATTTATGATAAATTATGATAAATTATTTGTCTCTTTAAATAAATAAATGCTTTCTGACATCTTTTACACCTGCACATGTACATAAAAAGCTTATTTTGCAACTTTTACAACTTCTTTATTCTATAGGAAACAAATGCGGACGCCGTACAACACTTGCTAGAAAAAATACTGGAATCAACAAAAGTGTCACCAACGCCAATACGGAAAACTGCACATTTGAGCTACAGACCATGCGTCAAGCTTCAAATAGCTTGTTGAATAGCCCTTTACAAATATCCGATTAATGTACATATTTATTCGTAGCTCAACTGTGTCTATATATTAAACAGATTTTGTATTATTTAATATATTAGTAAAATTTTGAATAATTTTTAGCATGTATAAAGTAGGTAGTGTCCAAGTAGAAAACAAATTGTTTACTCTATTTTTTAACTTTATAGTTCGATCAAATTTTAAAATGACATGTATTGTCGATACCGTTATATTGAAGCATAACTTACAATTAAATACTGATTTATTTAGAGTTGTAATTATGATTATCATTATATAGTCATAATATCAGTCACTATGAGTTGTTTTGTTCTGCAGAGCATTTTTACATTAAAAAACCAACTAATGCTGATTGATTTAGTAACTCTAAAATCTTCAACTACAATATGTAGTTTCTAAACTTAATGAGAAACACCAAACATTGTGATCCTCTAAAAGAACATGTACCGATATATGATTATCATCATTGGTATTTTAGAAATCTCTTCATCTTTATAGTGTTGTTCAAAAAAATAAATCTATATGCTGGCTTAAAATAAAGACAATTATGACTAATAGATACTATATGGGCAAACATGTACAGGCTTTTATTGTGATATTTACATCTTGAATTGAAATCAAAATGTTTACACAAATTTGTGATTAAATTCAAATAATATATATATATACATATATATTGATATGTATTGGAAATGCCCTTATTATCTAAACTATTAATTATTACTTTCTATTTAAACATTCATATTCATAATTCTTCATCTAAATGTACATGAAACATATTAAATGAGAAATAATTTGGATATCCAACAGTGTACGAATATATTTATATTTATTCATCTAAAGCAACATTTAATAATTTTTTTGGAGTAATGTTTTTCTCTGTAAATGTATTTTGTATTTCAGGATTGTATATGTAGATATAATAGCACAATTTGGACACACATATTAAAGAAAACGAAAAACACATAAACAAATTCTTAATAAATGTTCAAACAGATCGATGTCCTGTGCATTCCAGACATTTTTGCATTTTAATATTTTTAATAGCGTAACCTTTTGGGACACCTCTTATTGTAAACTTTTGTTATAATGTAAGATTTTTAATTATATACGAATCGAAATAGACATTGAATATTCTTTTATGATCTCGATATGATATACCGTGTACTAGTATTGATAATATTATAATGTAGTATCAGACCCTCATTTCAAAAATATTACAATTATAATATTCATGTTAGCAATTAGTGTATCTAGTATGTCTAGCAGTGTACGCTCTATATTGGACTAAGAGTATATTCATATATTTTTATGGAGTATAAAAACATATACTATTTAATCTGTCAGAAATATTACACCATGTACAGATTATTATGTTGTATACATGTAATTTGAATTTAATAATATTTGTAAATGTGTTTCATAGATTTTCATGTGGGTAGTATATATCTATATATATATATAGAGATATATAGATATATACTACCCACATGAAAATCTGTTACTTTTTGTTATAAGCGTATTAATAATTCGCAGAAATTGTAAATTGTAAAATGTATTATATTTAATTGTATTAATTGTATAGATGGTATTCGTTACTGTTGGAAATTATTTTGTAAACATAAGTAGTAAAGATATAGTAAAGTATATGTATAAATATAAATATAGACATTAATATTATATCAGTGTTTTCTTTATTATAGTACATATTTGTATATATTATAGTTGTCAAATATTACTTTTTATCATAATTAAAGACAGGAATGAAGCAAAATCAGTCGGAACATTAAATTAAACATTGTGATTAAAATGTTTTATGTAGATATTCCCATTGAGAAACAAAAGATATTTTTATTTATATACTTAACTAGTTCTTGCCGAAATTATCTTAAGATATTCTAATTATTATATATTACTATATAGAAGATATAGAAAAATATTAGATTAATTTATATATAACTAATAATTCAACCGGGTAAAACTTCATTTTCTCAACATGAAATTTAAGTTTTAAATAATTTCTCATTATTTTATATCAATAAAACTAATTTCTTGTGACATGCTAAGTCAAATTTCAGTATCAAACAAACATTTAGATAAAAGCATAATGTTATTCCTTCCAAAAAGCACATTTAAATAGAGTTATGCATTTCTAAAGTGACAATGGTAAATTTATTTTGAGATATATTTGCAATTAATTTATATACACTATTTTTCTAAATTATTTATCTTTAAAATAAAAAAAATTGTATTATCTTTCTTTTTATGCTGTTATTTATTTTTTTGGAACGTTACTATGGATAATTAACAAAAATTAATTTAATTTAATAATAGAAATTGTCTCTGAAAATAAATAAAATTTAAAAGTTGAAGGACTCTCGCAGCATATCGGAAAAATAATATAATAAGATCTGTGCTGCAATTTTGAGAATTAAAATAAAAATATTTTTTACTTTTGTCTTCTTTTTCTTTAAATCTTCAAAATTGCAACACAATTCAATGCACATATGATAATAGAATAAATGTGTAGTAATTGAGAACACACTAAGAATCAATTTCATATTTTTATTGGATCTTTAATTAATCCACATACTTGAAATAAATATTAAAGGTAAAATAAAACATATAAAATAAATTATATAAATATAAACCAACAAACAAATACATAAAATAAAATAAAATATTAAATAAGTCAATACCATTGTATTAGAAAAAGTCCTGTGATCACAAAAATATTTCCATTTTTACTTATTTTTTTCTGATATACCTCAATTCAATAAGAACATCGATTCAAAATGTTCTTAAATTACGATGAATCTCCAAAGGTTACGAAAAGAACATCGACATTTTTGACATTGCTTTAAGAAAAAAGGAGCTTATACAGTAACACCCTGAAAAATTGTCCTTTTTACCAAAGGGAAACTCACTGTCGACAATGAGATAATTCACTGTTAACAATCAACATCTAGATTTTCATTAGGCGAAAATTGTAAAATCTTTTCCAATTTTTCTTATGGTTTTCCCTCTATTTTATCAATTAATGTTTTTCTCGTTTTCCTTAATTTAGTGAACTCGCTATTTTTGTATACAATAACTCTTCTAATTTTGTTGCAATCACTGAAACTTGGCTTGACCATCCTCTTAATTCTTCTCTTTTTAATTTAATAATTTTTTAAATAATAAAATTTGTACAGATAGGAAAAATCACTTTGGAAGTGGCACTTGTGTATAGTGTAATACTACAGACTCAACTTTAAAAAAAAATGTTATCCTCAAATTTGCGATGCTACTAAGATTATTGAATACTCATTCATCCATCTTCGTAAATGTAAAACTGTTATTTTCCTTATTTAAAGTCCTTCAAACCTTAATGTCACCAATCAGAATTTGATTAACTTGTCCTACATCCTTTAGCTACTGACAGTTTTCTGTCTAAAATACGATAAATTTCTCATATTGTTGTTTATTAGTTTAAGTATTCTATACAAAATGAAAGTAATTAACGAATGATAGAAAATAAACTATTAAAATAAATATTCCAAGTAGAAAACAGTACATATATCTGCTTTTATTTTTACTTCTTCATCTTTATACTACCTTTAGTTGCTTAATTCTTGTAATTCGAATTCTAAATGCTTAAATGTTTCTTAAATACTATATTGAACATACAAAAGAAAAACACATTTGTTGTCAAGGATGAATGGACTCCATGTAAATATTTGTTGTTATATAAGGTTTCCTGCGCTATTTACCAGGACGGCGATTCAATTTACCTTAAAATTTATCAATGATTACCAATGAAAAAATATTGCATGATATTTGATATACCTAATAATGCTTTCAATTTAACGATAAAGTCGTATAATAGTACTAACTTATCGATTTACAAAAATTATAATTATGATGATGTAATACACAATTAATTTACCGCAGAGTGCATGCTGTTTACCAGCATTTATTTTATAGATAAAACTTACCTTATTTTTAACTTTGCGTTAAATTGAATAACGGTTTTGCTATTTTATTTTAATTTTAATTCTAAATCTTATAACTGTGTTTGCAGGTTGAACTTTTTAATTTTATTCTATGGTATATAGTAGTTTAGTCCTATAGTAAAATGAATATCCGTCCTGGTAAATAGCGTGGGAAAACCCATTAGAACACATTTAGAATTCATTTGATACTTTCCAATATAAGTAAGTAAAACGTTCCAAAGAACTTTCAACGCCCACGTACACCGGTGAAGCGTAAGTGCCGATCAAAACGGTCTCTTCCTAATATTTCAAATATATTTTAAGTAATCAAGTCAAATATAAATACATACATACTTTTCATTTTATATTTAATATTTAATATTAAATATTTACATTATATATTCAAAACAAGTACATTTTTATGATCATAATGCTTCTTTATAAACAAATTCTGACTTTTGTTTTTGAACATTTATCTAAAAAATTTATGTTGTTAACCAGTTTTAACATTTTGTTATGTATAGGTACAATACAACGCTAATATATGTACTATATATATACCTTATCTCGTCTATAACTTTATAATATTATATATTTAAATATAAAAATTGTATATTTAAAATGAAAAGACAATGTAATAGGCGTTTTTCGAGAATTAACACTAAAGCTTTTCTAACAATATTATTTCTGACTAAAGCCCGACTTTACATAACGCAACTAAATTGCGTAGTGTAAGTCGAGCTTAAAACTTCAATTTTTTGTTATTTTTATTGGAAATAAGCTTTGTATTAGTAAAGCCTTTATATTAAGAGACTATTGAAATTTAAAAACATAAAAACTGACCATCCGATCCAAATTAATAAAAATTACGTTTTATTTAGTAAAATTCAAAACTCTTAGTTACCAAATAAATATGCGCAATTTATATTTTAATAAGATTCGTAATATTTTATTTTTCACACATATAAGATACAACAACGAATGTCTGGACTAATCTGCGTGACCTTCCCGTGACGCTCAAGGGACTGGTCGCAAGGCCGAAGGAAGACAAACAATTCATTGTTTTTCCACGCCATTGATCCTATATTTGTACGAGGGGGACCAACGAAGAATTAACCTACTACATTGGGTTTTTGCAATCAGAGGTCGTAAACCCAGCCTACGATCCCTGAAACATCAGAGTAGGTGATATTGAACAAAATCTCGGTCAAAGTGCTACAAATGGGATAACACCATCAGCCGAGGAGCATCTCACATCAACAACTTAAGCAACAAGCAAGAGATAGTTGCGGACAGAAAAGAACGAATAGAAAATGTGATTAGTACGCAATTAAGCTCAATAACATACAAAACACCTGGTTGGAAGACCGATCTCTCCCACACCTAAAAAAACCCATCATTATTCATAATAACTCATTGTAGCAAGTACGAGAAAAGGCTATTACCAACAACCACCTCTCATTTGCAATAAGTGCAGTCTTCAATCGCATTATAAATGCCTCAACCTCACTAGAACTGAAATTGAAGAGATTTTGGGAGCTTGGCTCTGAGCATGCCAGAAGTGTAGACCCCAATCCCAGCATGAACTCCCAGAAAGGAAACTTCAAAGCATGGTGACCAAGGAAATAAACATTTTCTTCAAAAGATAATCTATTAAAATTATGCTATGAAACTCCGACACAATTAACACTAAAATACTCGAGTTAGCCCACTGCCTCAAAAAACACAATATTGACATCTGCGCCATCCATGAATCGAAACTCAGTCAGTCTCAAAGTACCTCTTGAATTTCTAAGTACACAACACGAAAAAGATAGCAACCACACAGATAACCGCCAATTAAGAGGTTGATAAATCTGCTATCAGAAAGGCAGAAAAATTTGGGTTGTCATCTGAGTGCCGCCATTAAACATAAAAATAGACTCAGAAACAAGATTACAGCAACCAGGGAGCATATCAATGAGTATATCCTTATTAGGCAAATAATCACTCAAGCCAAAGAGGAAACATAGAATGTGTTCCTTGAGGAATCTGGAGAAGTTAAAGACTCTTCTAAAATGTAGATGACGTCAAATTTCCCCAGTGAAACCCCATCACTCCTGCATTGAATGGTAAAACGAACCTCTGATGCATAATAGCAAAGGAGTATTTCTCTAACACCAACAAAGTAAAATTCTTTATAAAACACTATGCCAAAGCATATAGACTGACCTTTAACGAGGAAGAAAAAAATCTAAACATATCAGTCAAGTAAGAGCTAAGCAAACAGAGTGCCGAATCCGAATGTTGCCATCCGAATTTTGTGAGGTCAGAACTCGACTATGCCATTTTGCAGATGACTATTTTGGCAGATGACCATTTTGCCGGACTGCTACAAAAGCAGCACTCTCACCACAAATATAGACCTCGAAACATCACCACGAAACCTCCATCTTCCATATAAACACTCCTCCACAATATACTCTTTACCGTTCTCATCCAGCTCTATACATTCTTTCACCCCAACTACCACCAACTACAAAACAGAAAAAATCTTCAATCCCAAACGCAAACTAAACCATAACATCACCATAAAGCACTTCCAAGACATCCACCCACAATTTTAACCAATATCAACTACACCAACGACACCACATCCAAAAACACAGTCAAATTCCCATACACTAACATCATTAGCAAAGCCATCCAATTTCTCACACAAAACCACATCCTCAACACACCTCCACCCAAAATAAGCACTTCTGAAAACACACTTCTCGGAACCCATATCTCATCGCACTCTCCATGCATAACTCCGCAGCAACTCTTGCCCCAATCTCAACAAATACAAACATTTTCTTCACCCCACAACTCCAAATATATAACTAGCGTGCGAGCAAACACCACACGACACCATCCAAATTTTCAATTACCCTTCCTACCCCACAAACCTCATACTCACTGACCTCTGAACTAACCTCCTAGAGGTCAGTGACTTCATCTATGGTCCTGGAGGAGCAGTACAGGGCCGGGGCTAGTACAACAATCAACCAGTCTTTCATCTACTGAGACAGTCTGTCGCTCCTCTCTCTATCACTTATACTGACAAAATCCCAACTTTGAACAATAGAACGACCAGACGCTGCTTGTTCAAATCCGCACAACGGCTTCGTGGCATACAAGGCTGTCATTGAAGGAAGCGACCACACCTGCCCCCGATATCAAAGGACGCAGGAAACCTTGAAGCCCTGGTTCAAGAGTGCGATGCCCCCACCACAACCGGAATCAGATTATTTGGCGGTCCAACTCTTCATTCTTTACGAGAATCCGCAGTCAGTGATCGCCTACTTTCGCCATCTAATGGCGTGAGGCATACCCATATATCACAAGTATATGTATCATGATCAGAATGATATGTCTTAAGTTTCATAAAAGGTGCTTTTGGTGCCCATTACCAAATCAAAATGACAAATATACGGGTTTAAACATATTTGATGCGTTTAATGATGAATTGCAGTTTTTATTATTTTATAATCATAAAGACTACTAGAGACACTACTGGAGGTATTAAAGAGAGAAAGGGTTATTATTATAGGGCGCCATACAATTTTAAGTCTTTGATTCCGACTATACCTATAATTTTCGGTACTATGTTATTGCGCTATATCAAACCTTTGACACGCGATATTTTGTTTTGAAGCTTTTAGGGTGCTTGTCAATAATACAATTAATATTAATGTGCGATACATTTTAAAACGAAACATATAAGCTAATTGAAAATCTTACTAAGAAAACAAACCCCATAGATTGACTGTACTGTGTAAAGATTGATAGCTATGGTTGTGGCATTGTATAATGTATACCTAAATTTGTTCAATATTATTTAAATTATTTATATTTTCCTCTGATTATAAATAAAATTATTGTAAGTCATCACGAAAATGTATTAATTCTAATTTTAAATGAATAAAAAGAATTATAAATTTCTTTTTTGTATAAACAATTTCTTTTCATTTAGACGAAAATGTATTAATTCTAATTTTAAATGAATAAAAAGAATTATAAATTTTTTTTGTATAAACAATTTTATACATTTGGACTACGAGTATGTCTAAATGAAAATAAATATAGAATTTCAATAAAATTGTTCAAGTATATTTTCAAATGTCTGGGTGTGTGTCGAGAGTCCATTTGTCTTTGTACTTCAATCTATGGTTTGAGTTGATCAAAAACTAAATTTTTCTTCACTTATTTGAACAACTGATTATCCTTAACAACTGAACAAATCCTTAAGAATGGATTTATGATATTTACGTCAATGCAATAAGTAGATATTATTGTTTACCAAAGAATAGATACTTTGAGTGCATATGTACTCTTTAGGTACTCAGAAAAATACATAATACATCTCCATAACAGTATATTTATTAAATGTATGAGCTTTTATTTCAAAAAATTATCTTCTAAATATATTCAAATTATGACAATCATATATTTTCCATCTAATGATATTATGTAGGAAGATATTCTTCTCTTTCATTCGATGGCATATTTAAACAGTAGGCCTCTGATTATCTATTGTGTTATTCAATATTACAATCAAAATTAAGACTGCCTTGTTAGAACCCAATAATAGATATAACTTAACTTGTTGATTTGTTAAAATCATTAATTAACAAAATGTTAATCTTTTGTACTGCTATATAATAGACATTGTTCCTAAAATGAGATAAGAAACCAAGTCATACATTAAAGTCAGAATACTGTATCTTGATTAAATAGGTATATTATATACAGTATTTTGTAGTATAATAAAGACAATTTTAGATATACATATATATATATAAAAAATTCTGTAAAAATGAACTCCCAAAAGATTTACAATTGTTATTATTGAATTTTCCATTTCGATTGCATTCAAATTCCATTAAGTAATTACGAAAGCTAATTTTATTAAATTATATTAATACAATCTATACACTTAGGTATATATACACCTACATATATATGCATCAAGGACTACTTTAATAACGCATATTAACACATATTATTTAACATATATATTCATGCATTTAGTGTACTTCAGTAAGCGAATAGAAAATTTTGAAAGAATGTTAAATATTTGAAATATTCTCTACACATTATTGTGCAATAATGAAAATTAAACATAACGTATATATGTTGTATGCCCAGTATAGGTATTCAAATATGTTTGTTTTTTTACTTTTAATATTTTCTGCATTTTTTACATACAGCCGAGACTTAAAATTCTTTCTTTCTCACTTCAAAACACCGTTAATCTTATTTTATAAAGAATATATTTTGCTTTTTTTTAAATTATGTAGCATAATTTCTCCACAAAATATAATATGTATTTATAATTATATGGTGGAAAGTTAGTTAAGTTAATCAACTTTAGACAGGTTTCTTTATAAATCCTTTTTGTAATGAACAAGCTACAACGGAAGCTACAAGTTGGAACGTTAAACATTTCAAAACTAGAAAATTGCTGTTTTGCGATCATTATTACAATATTTTATGGTGACGAATACAATAAGAATTGTTTGACTATACAATATACTGTGTAATTTATTATATTGAAACTATTTTAAAACAACTAT
This sequence comes from Invenusta paracnida, assembly GCA_036023295.1. Lineage (NCBI taxonomy): Eukaryota > Metazoa > Platyhelminthes > Proseriata > Coelogynoporidae > Invenusta > Invenusta paracnida. The sequence goes on along the minus strand of JAYRBW010055334.1, from coordinate 4,693 downwards.
GTTTTTAACAGTTTTCTAACTACAATAATTTATAGTTTCCCAATTAATAAGAATTAGTTATTAATTGGTCTGAATAAAATTTACTTATTAAATATGCCATTGTATTTGACGATGAATTTAATATTTAATAAATTGTAAATAAAATATAAAGTTTACCATTTTAACGTTTAGAAATTGTATGTAAGGCTTAATAATTGCTAAAAAACTATTATTTTTGTTTTATAGATGAAACTCATAGATAACTGCTCAAAATAAATTATTTATCAAAGAAATTCAATAAATATAAAATTTTAATAAATAGTGCTAATTGGTTTTATACCTGCTACAAATAACAGAACCAATTATAACAAAATATTTGTAACCAAATTGTGAATCTACTTAGGTATAACAGTTGAATCATCTATACGAGTACAGTTGCCTCGGTTTCCAGTGTGTTATAGTCCTTCTGCCAAACAGCATATTTGGATTTTGGGTACCAGTTTGAGCAACCAAGGTTAATGTACCTTTTCTGTAAGCGTATGATCCTAGGATCATTTTGATGCATGATAACCTTCTGTAGAGAGTATGCATTCATGAGATACTGCCATTTTACTCATTTCCTATGTTAAAGAATAGGACACATTTCTATGTTTTTGACCCAATTTCGAGAAAACGGACAATTTAGAGAAAAAAAACTATTCAAAATAAGTTTGAATACATTTATGCATATCATTTTGTTCCTCTAAGTGTTTTCTACACAATACAAGTAAAATTAAATGGATAAGCCATACCATTTATTTTCTATAACCATTTGAAAATTAGTACTAAAGCCTATTTTAGGCATATATTAGCTTGAGAAGATATATTATAATTAAATACCAAAATGATCGAAAGATATTAATTCGAACATAATTAGATTGCGCAATATCTGTTTAGCAGGTATAAGTCAGCCGGGTTGGATTGTTAGAGTGCAACATTTGACGATAAAACAGTTATCGTCTTATGGCTGTCATCTCGAGCTTCGCTCTCGTCTCAGCCATAAGACGATAACTATATATTATTAACAATTGAAATATTTGTTCTGTAACTGTGTTTGTAAAGGCTGGTTTATACTTCGTGTAAGAGACAGTTGCAAACGTTGTAGACATAATTGAAAAAGTTGGATATATCCAGTGACCATCAAACTATAGACTGCCAGCCTGCCCATATCTTGCATTGAAAGACGCGAGCCGAAATTGCCAATCGATAAACGTCTAAATATAGACGCTATCAATAAATCGGCCGTAGGAAGAAATGCCTCTATAAGATATGTCTGAATCATTTAGTATTTTTTTTTTAATTCTGCTTGTATCTATATTATACAATCTATACATATACAAGCTGTATATCAAGCTATGTAGGGTCAGCGCCAGCATAGAGTAATTATACATGTCGACTCTTATTGATTCTGTATGTATTTAAACACTACTATTTACCTACCAGAAAGTGTTTGCAAAATAATGTTTTAAAATCTCACAGCAGTGAGCTTATAGATTATATACCTTGTAAAAACGTTTTAGATATAAATGGAATAAATAAAATTTTACACACAACATGTTTATGGTAGAATTGTTTGAATATATTTATTTGCTCTTAAAATTATTTTAATAAAAATTGTTTACTACTTTTCATACCATTTTATATAAAATTTATTGAAATAAAACGATTTTTTATTGACGAAAATTTACAGCGCGATGAATATATACATATATATATGAATTCAATAATAGTCAACACTCTATGTATTATTCTCATAAATATTATATACTAGCTATTACTACTATAGTATTAATATCTATATAATATCTATGATTATTACTCTGAGTGCTAGGTTAAGTAGACAAAAGTAATTGATACTGTTGCATACAACTATCCCTAAAAATATTGTCTAGCCATCGTCCAATAAAAATGAGGTTAAAGAACCAACCCAATTTCTCGGTTTGTTCAAATGGGTGATTTCGCTTCCAAACCTTTCTATCCATTTCTATGACTGCAGCACACTCAGTGTCAGTGAGCCTAATAATGCCTGCCAAGTACTGCAAATGGGGAAAGTGTAAACGTGACTCACAAAAGATAAAACAATACAATGTTTTCCATTCCCAAAACCTTGAAAAGATTATCGAATGTTACGGGCCGATCCGTCTCTAATTGCGATACACCATGATGAAGACTTCTGCTCCAAATGTTCAAAATGTTTGGCTTGTATTAGGGCCTGTAGCATCCACAATTTTACCTCGTTGGACCAGATCAATGGCAAATGTTACGTCTGTTACCGACACTTTTCGGACAACAAACCAACTGAAGAACAACTGATTCCCATTTCAACGCGTTCTTATTCCAAGGTGAATTATATTTGATACGATTATTCAGTCTCTGTTCAGATGTTACATGTGTCACAATGTTTAATTTTTTTCTTTCAGACACCACGTCCACGCAAGGTACCCTTTCAGCGTTGGCCTCCTGAAGCTAAAGAAGTAGAAGAAGAACTAGCTGCTTCGCCGTAATTGTTCAATGATATTGTCGCAGATGTGGAGCAGAATACAAAGTCGACTCAATGGTCACCACAGCCAATGAGGGTGAATGACAGTAGCGACCATATTTATCCGCGAATGTTAGTGGCTCACGACCACACATATTCCAACTTGAGTTTGGACAGAATTGGGACACTAAAGACTAGGCTACGAGAGCTCTGCGAAAAATTCGAGACGGATATTTTTACAAAACAAACAACTGTTAAACGACAGAATGGTACTGTTCGGCGAAGAGATGCAAAAATTAATAAGACGAAAGAACTTTTATGCCAACTGCAACGGGAAATTCTTATAGACGCCGAAATCAAGAACAAATTGGCATTACGTTTTGGAGGCATAAAATTAGCGCTAATTGAGAACGATCTCTTAAAATGCGAACAAGAAAACCGACCGTCGCTACGAAGAGGATGTCTTTCAGTTCACACATACGTTGCACTTTTTGTCACCAAAAGCCTACCGTTTGCAAGGAAAACAATGGCTTTGCCAAGCGAGAGCACTCTTCGCTCTAGGCAATCAGTGAAAGGTGAACCAGGTTGGACTAGCGAGTCGTTTGACGCCCTGAAGAGGGACCCTGAGAAAACGGATTGTGTTTTGATCATGGATGCAGTACATCTAAAATCGTCCGTTGAATGGTCGTTTTGTGGGCTACAAGTATTTTGGTGATGGTAGATGCCAAGAAGGTGACATGGCCAAAGAAGCTCTTGTTTTTCTTGCAGTTGGTCTAGGACTTGCATGGCGTGCTCCATTGGGATATTTTCTTACATCCAAGCCCATCTCTGCAGAGCAACAGATGGCACTGGTAAAAGAGGCTCTCCTTCGTTTAGATACAGTCAATGTTAGAGCACGATGTTTTGTTCTTGATGGGACCAATGCCAACAAAGCTACCGCAGAACTTTTGGGCGCAGCTCTGGTCAGATGAACCTTTTTTCCTCATCCATCTATCGCAGATGCTGTCGTCTATTGCATTTTGGACAACTCACATATGGTGAAATTGGCGCGCAATACTCTGGCTAAGTGGGATATGAAGAACAAAGACGGTGATATTATTTCGTGGAGCTTCATCAAGGCCCTTAACAACCTCCAAACAGTAGAAGGTCTTCGTTTTGCCAACAAATTTACAAGAGCACATATCGACGAATGATATCGGTGAAAGATGAAGGCGAAGCTGGCTGTGCAGGTGTTGAGTCGATCTGTTGCTGAGCTCTTCAATTTTTGATGAACCAGAGTCATCCAGACTTTGCAGGAACTGAAGGAACTATTGCTTTCTGCAAGTTTATGAACTCGTAAGTATATTTCGTACAATAAAACAAATACATTAAAAGCTAACCATCATGATTTATTTTTTCAAATTCAGTTTATTTGATCGGCTCAACTCAAGGCTGCCGCATGGAATAGGTGATAAAGGTGCACTGACCCTGGAGAACTTCCTAGAAGTAGAGGCTTTTTTCTGTTGGCTGAAGAAGAGCTTCGTGGACTGACGCACTTCAATGGCAATGAGGTCATCTACAGCCAACAGCAAACATTTATTGTAGGCTACATTGCCAACATGAAGGCTACAATTGTGTTGGCAAAAGAACAGTTTAGCGAAGTTAGATCATGTACTCCATGCTACCTTCTGCTCTACCCATTGAGTCAAGATGCTCTTGAGCATTTTTTCGGTGATCTGCGCTCACGTGGCCATTGGTGTCTGAACCCAACACCACTTTATTTCATATACAGTTACCGAGAACTGATAAGCAATCGTTTAAATTTGTATGGTCTCTCCAAAGGTCACAATTGCACTGAACTTCAAGAGCCGGTGAAAATGCCAGATCCCAGTACTGATGACGTGTGCTTCGCAGATCTGATGCCAATAAGCGATGGAGTAGACTTGGACATGGAGCAAGAGCATTGGGAAAACATCCTACGCAAGTTAAACGACAGAAGTGCTGGTCCTCTACGACAGAACATATTATTTTATATGGCTGGTTGGGCTGTACGCCAGGTGATGAAGTCAAGCACGTTGCACTTTAGTTAAGCGTGATGGAGTGCCACCTGGAGATCAACAATTTATTCAGCGGCTGCTGATCGTTGTCTTCCATGCATGTGTGGCAGATCGGCTGATATTCAGCGAGCTTGCAGACCACGAGAGCAGTTCGTTCCTG
>JAYRBW010055323.1:0-10998 GCA_036023295.1 Invenusta paracnida | reverse complement strand
GACATTTACATTCAAACATATATTCAAATATTACATTGATCTAGGTATAAACTATAGAGTATTAACTAATCAATAACTACACAAACATTGCTTACAACATTACTACATTTTTGCAAAAACGCTTTCCTATAAGATATTAAACTTGTTCTATTCCATCTTTCCCAACACAACATACCAACTGATAACTCATAGATTTATTTTGCGATCAATTTCGATCTCCGAAAGAGTATCCCACTATCTCTCGTCTTTCTTTTTCCCTTCGCTTTCTTAAATCCAACTTTAAATTAATTAAATAAATTGTGAAAGAAATGCAGAATTTTGTCGCCAGTAAGTTTAATAGTAATACATAGAATGGTAATCTAAAATACTTCTATTGAAACTGCTATACATTTTGAGTTTGTGGTCAACATATAATTTCTCAAAGAATTAAGTATATATGCCAACCAAAGAATATAGAAATATTAGTATAACTATTTTACTATAGTCCTTTTTATCGTATTAATTATAAATATATGAAGGATCTATATGTTTTACCACAAACTTTCTCCTTTAAATTGTTACGCCATTTTTTCAGATGGCTAATCAATGTATATAAAGAAAAACGAATACCTATACGTATAATAGTGTTTATTATCACAAATCTATATTTTCTTTGCATTACTGTTAATATATTGATTAATTTCTATAAATAAACAACATTGCTCATCACTCGCTAATTTCAAGAGAAAAGCGATTTATATTTCATTTTCAAAGATATTACTAGCAGTAGTATGCTGCATAAACTTTTGTTTTCCGCGAGTTTATTTATTTTCTAGAAACTCTTATAAACGAATAACTCCTTGCTTCTTTACATGTCCACGAATGTGGGAATCAATTTATAGTAAGATATTTGTTCCAAACCGCAAAAATATGTTATACTGTATCCTTTATTGAGTTTAGTTTCACGCTGTCATATATAATTTTTTGTTGTAGTTACATAAAAATTTAAAGAATGTACTTATCTTTTCCCACGGTTGTGGGAATGTATTTATATTATTAAGACGTCATTTTAATCAACGCCATTGAAATATTTAGTATATGACTCATTTTTCCAACGACCATTGGAATTAGTATTTACTAATATTATATCTCTAAAAAATGACTTACTTTTTCTGACTTTATAAATAAATATGCAACTGTACTACTACGAATTTTCGAATAATTGAATGAAAAAAGAATTAAATATTAAACTTTTTCATTATTGTATGAGAGATAAAATTATTCAACTTTGAAAATAAGAATTTTTTATGCCCTTGTAAATATACATACATCTAAAGAAGAGGTGTACATCATTCCGCATTATATAAAAATGAATCAAACATAAACATTTTAATAGCTATGGCTTAGATACAACAAATGAAATAAATACTTTTATACCTCATAATGAATTAATATCTTCCATTTTTAAACTTCAATATTTAGGTGACAAATATTGTAATCCACTCAGCTTGTGGTTTTTATATCAACTTTCTCTTAGTAAAATACATATTTGAAGAAATAAATAAGATTGAATTTTAGATTTCAATAATAGATTTTCTCAAAATTTATCTTAAAAATTACAACATTAAATAAATTTTTAGGTTCAACAACTACTCCATCTTCAAATAATGTTAATACAAATATCGCTGATAAAATATATGTAAATGAAGATAGTGATGAAATAAAAGTGGATTTAAATATGAATAATAATTCTCTAACAAACTTAAAAGCACTATTAGCTAATTCTGATGCAACCACAAATAGATATGTTGATCTCCAAATTAATGAAATAACTTCTAAAGATTTAAATATGAATTTAAATAAAATTACTCAATTACAGTACACAATTTCAATTAGTACTGACGCAGCTAACCTAGCTGCAATATATGTGAAGGTAAATCGTTTAACTTCTAAAGAACTTGATATGAAGAATCATAATGTTATAAATATTGCTCCTCCAATTACAGAGCTGCGTGCAGAAAATAAATGTTATGTTGACAATAAAGGGGAGGGTTAAATCAAGTAATTGATAAAAAGATTGGTGAACTTAAAATTACGAATTACAATTATATTGATTCTTCCCTCATAGCTCTAATTACACCAGAATTTCATATAAAGCATAATAAAATTAGTCAACTTGGAAACCAACTGATGACAATGATGTAACTAGAAAATGTTATATTGATGATGAAACACGGAAGTTGAAGCAAGATATTAATAAAATGCTTGGTGAACTAATAACATATTTCATAGAAAATAAAGCTACATATATTACTATACCAAATGACTGATTATTGATTTTCTTGCTAAATAATATACATTCAGTTAAATAGATAATTTCAAATATATTTAAAAACATGAATGAACAAATAAATGATCAAGAACATGACCAAGAAAAAAAAATTTGTCTAGATCTTTCACAATTAAATACCGAAAAAGACAAGGATAGAGCAAAAACAATGTTAGATAAAAATATACAACTAAAAACATAAGACTACTTCACATTTGAAACATTATATGAAAATTTAAAAAATGAGCAAAAGCCCTATTGCTGGAATTCTTGAAGGAGCAGCTCTTAGAAAAACAACTATTACCGAAGAAATAGTAATTGGTTTAACCATAGAAATTAATAAATATATACATAGAATGGCAATCTAAAATATTTCCATTGAAAATACTTTACATTTTGAGTTTGTCGTCAATATATATTATTTCAAAAAATTAAGTATATGCAACCTCATTTATATATTAATAGAGAAAAATTATATTTAAAAATATCCTAATATCTATTTTTTACTAGTCATTTATATCGTAGTAATTAATAATTAATTAAGGATCTATATTTTGACCACAAACATACTTCTTCAAATTGTAACCCCATTTTTTCAAATATCGAATCTACGTTCATGTAGTATATGCTAACTGTTTTACATTTTATTATAGAAAAAAATATATTTAAAAGTATATTAGTATATTTCTGTTTATGAATATTTTTATAGCGGTAATTAAACATCTGGAAAGGATCTATATTTTTAGCACAAATTATTTCTTCAAATTCTTACGTAATTTTTTTAAGATAGCCAATATATGTTTAAAAATTAAAACAAATATCTATGGGTTTAACTTTAAAAAAACCATAGAGCAATTTGTGAAGTAATGAATTCTTATATAAATAAGCAATATATTTATTTTGAGAAATGTAGAAATGGCCAAATATATTCAATTATAGAATTAGAAGGATTTTACAATATTTTAAAAGAATTAGATAAAGATATAAATGTATTAAAATTTAAATATAGTAACAAAAAATCACAAATAGAATTAGTTACAAACGACTGGAATAGATGGAATTATAAAACTCTAAAGCCATCAGTTTAAGAGAAATTTTAATGAAGGGGGAAAGAGGGTGGTAGAAAAATTAAATAAAAAATAATAAAAAAAGTTAAAGTTTGATTGGTTAAAATTAAAATATAGAAAATCAGAAGTAGTAAATATTCAGTTTTATTTCAAAGAAAGAAAGAAAGAAAGAAAGAAAAAATATATAAATATGGAAAAAATTAATACCAGGAATTCTAATATTCCTGAAATGTTTGATTTTAATTGTTCAATTTATAATAATAAAAATACTATATTTTTACCATCTAAAGCAAGTTTTCGAAAATAATCCCGAAAAATCGTTATCTAATTCATTTATATCTAATCATTTGTATAAGATATCTAATATAATTGATTTGAATATATCGAATATATCTCAATATATTGAATAAAATATATTCAATATTACATTCTTAATTTAGTTATCTTATTTGTTTGTAAAACTACAAGATCTTGTTAAAAAGAAAACTTATAAAATTGCAAAAAGTAATGAAAATTAAAACAATATTTGGTGATTGTATTATGGTAGTTTTTGAAAATAGAACAGCTGTTACACTCTCAAATTGTATAGTAAATTATCTATAGAAGAAATAAAACAATTAATAAATCACTCACTTAAATATAAAGAATAGGTAATTGATGGAAATTACGAAAGACATGATTTAGAATTTCTACAATAAAATAATTGTAATTAGTAAACATATTGTATCTAATATTTTAAAAATGTTCCTTTTAACTCCTTTTTTCTTTAAAAATCACTATTTGTTATAATTATAGAAAGTTAAACGTGTATTAAATGTAATAAATAGTATAGTAATTATTTCACCACCAAAATTAGTTGGATTATTATTATCATCTACATTTCTTAAATTAATCTCATTTATTTTATGTGTATTTTAAGGAAGATACATTGGATAATTTGCACTCTTAATTCTTTTAATACTTAATGGTACTGTAAAAGAAGGAAAAGAATAAATGATATTTTGTTTATCTCTATTTAAATAACCACCAGAAAACTTTTTAAATGTTATATTGATAGAATTTGTATTATTATTTCAGTTTATCATAATATCAGTTATTGTAGTTACTATATATTTTTAGATTCTAATCCAAGAAGTTCTCTTATAGAATTATTAATAGTAAAATCTATTTGATAATTATATTTCAATTCTAAAGTTACTCTATTGGCTGGAATATTGGTGTGAATTGTAAATTCGTATCATTATTATAACTTATTATTCCATATAACTCATAGCTACCAGTTGGAATAGTTTTAATAACCCACGTCGAGCCGGCATTTTTAGAATATTTGATTGTATTATTAGTAGTATCTATATTTTTTATAACATTATAAACAGCTAAATATTTGAATCCTAATTTATAATTTCTACTTGTGTCAAGTTGAAATGGTGAAATAATGAAACTGATAAATTGTCAACCTTGTTGTCAACTTTTCCTTTGATAATTAAAGATCTTCATATTTATTTGAGATATTAGTGATCAACGTTTGCAATGCAGATTCCATTTTTTAAGTTTTTGGTAGATATGCTTTTTAATATTGATTTATAAGCTACAAGGTTAATATGTTCTTTTCTAGTAAAGGGTTTAAAATAGCATTAATTTCATTATAATAATTATTATGACCTTCTTTATAAGCAGACAACAACACTTCTAATCATTCTCTTAAATTTGAAAGTTTTGGAATTATAATTGTTTCTTTCTCTTTCTCAAATCCTTCTACTTTAAATACTTCTGGATTTAATAATTTAATTTTTTTTACTAAAGTACTTGTTCTTTGACATGTACTAAAATTAACAGTACTTGAAATTAAAGTATACTAACCATTAAGATCATTATGATTTTCATTTTTTATTGGATAACCATTTAATAATCTAATTAATCCAGGAGTTAAATGAAAAATCTATTTAGTATTATTTTCACTACAGATAAACATTTGATTGTTATCATTAAATAATATTCCAAGAGGTGTTTTACTCATGAATAATTTAATTGTATTTTCATTCACTCCAACATGAAGAGAGGTTGTTCTATTAAATAAAGAATCTGTAAACGTTTTTCTTACCCAATTTAACTCTTTTTTTATCTAATTTCAATGTACCAACTTTATTTTCTAACATTTTTTTTTCATTTCTTGCTACTTTAAAATAATCTAAATGACATTTTTGTATTCCATCTAATTTTAAAAAAGCTTCTGAGTAAATATAACTACTTCCTGGTTACCATTTTAAATAGCATCTAACTTTTGTTATAGAATTCTATTTCTCTCAGTTTCGATAACATTTTTTGTACAATTTCTTTATATCCTTCAATTGCTCATTGAGCCTGGTCATTTTATTTATTACCAGTAGTAATAGATTTTAACATTTTCTGCATATTTTCTTGTATTCCTGCTTTTATTAATTTATTACCATATATTTGTTTACGAAATGATTTTCTACTCCTAATGACTTGTTGTAATTGTTTAGCGTAATTAGATATCTTTTTTAGTTTCAAAAATATAATTTTTATTCATTCATTTACTGCATATTCATTCAATTACGAATATTTACAAATTAAATTATATATATTATTACTGACCATTGTTGTTTGAAAATTTTTTTGAATTCATCTTTCTCTATACCAATATTTACGTCTTGAAATATTTGAGAAAAATTTCTATCATTGAGTGAGAATAATAAAAAAAATTGCATTCTTTCTAATAAAAGATCTATCCAATCCATAAAAAGATTGAAATTGGTAGATACAATGACAATTTATGTCTACCATTTGTAAAAAATTCTTGTTGTACTTGTTGGTTTTTATTAGTTAAACAATCATCAAATACATCAAGATTCTTTTTGTAGGATCAATATTTTCCATTCTAAGATCATTTACATTATTTGTAATTTGTACTTTAATACCAGTTTGTTTTCTTTCTGGATTTATCTGTTTTATTTTTTCATTGAGTAAATCAAATATTGTGTATTCATGACCTTTTCATCTTCATCAATAATATTTAAAATATTTTGTACATTTTGTTTATCTAAATAATTTAAACCTAATAAAAACTTATAGTATGATTGATTAGTAGTAGTTGTGTAAATTAGAAGACTATTATAATTTAGTATTTTTAGAGTTGTTAACATTCTGAATAGTAAATGTTTTACCACATCCTTAACCTCTAATTAAACACATTAACATAGGATTATATAAAAAATATGACTGTGGCAAAATTTTGGTTTCGAGATTATTATTCTTTTGAATTTAAAAATAATCGTTCAACTGCTTTATATGAACGAATAAATAATCCAACCCCTTGTTTTTCTACATATATTTTATCTTCTAAAAATGTTAATCCTTCTTTGACTGATTTCTTTATTTCTCCAGAAAGTTCATTCTAAAATCATTTATAAGTTTTTCAACTATGACCTTTTCATTTGTGGTTTAGAGAGAATCATTCTTTCTAATCCCTTATTATGTCTTTCTGTTCTTTTTGCATTTTTTCTGCTGCTGCTTTGTCATTAGCTGATTTAACTTCTCCTGCTATTCCCCCAGCCGTCACACCTACTGCTGCAATGCCACCAAATATTAAAGAAAGTAAAGCAAGAAGAGAATAAATATCACCTTCTTTTTCTTGCTCTTTATATAATTCTGATTGTCTATTTTTTGTTAAATATACCTTTTTACTTTTATATGTTACATATCCATTTTTATAAAATAATTTTTTTGTTTTATTTCTAAACATTAATCTTTCATTTTTTACATAAAAAAATACTATTCTATTCTTAACATTTTACCATCAATTACTTAATAATATTTTCTGATTCTTCTAATACTAGAGCATATGCATTAAGAGCAGCTGATGTATTTTGTTTGAGATGAATAGTTATTTGAACACCATTCTTAGTTATATTCTCCGCATGAGCTGAAACATCAAAAGAGAAAATATGATATTTATTATAAAACTCATGAGAACTAAATTGAGATACTATTCCAAATGTGTGACATAATTCTTTGTAATAATAATATGCATCTGTAATACTAAAACTTTCTGCTTCAATACTTATTGATTCTTGAGGATATCTATCTGGATTTATTCTTATTTGTAATTTTTGAATTCTTGAATTCGCCGGATTATTACCTGCAATCCAGAATTTAGAATTATTTGTTGTAAATGTATTTTTTGTTTGTTTAAAAGTTACAAGAATATATCTAGGAGTATTTGAAGTATTAACAATTTGCCATTCATATTTTTGTTGATTTATTATTGTGTTGAATGTATTTCTTTTAATATCTTTAGAAAGAGTTTTAAATCATTTACTTTCTACTTCAATAGATGGTGTAATTTGTGGAATATGTAGTTCTAGTTTTGTAATTACTATGTTTGCATTTCGATTATCTACACTAAAATTATTTCCGTATCATTATTTTTTCTTGTCATAATTAATTGACAGGGAAGATTAATTGTTACTTTCTTGTGATCAAGGTAACCAAAATGAGGATGAAGTGGCCAATTGATAGAATTACCATATCTTTGATCTGCTACTGCTGCTCCATCTATTACATTATTATTGTATAAATTTATTCTTTCTGTAAATCCTTTATATAATGATTTATTATTTAATCATGCGATTGAAGTGTCATTTTCTGCTTTTGTGGGAACAGCGACTGATTGATCTAAATCATTAACAACATTACCATTACCAATATCTGGAATCCAACCACTTATTTTATTATAACCTTTAGCCTGATATGAAACATTTTAAATATAGTAATGAAAGTATCTGGTTCGGATATATTTTCTATTTGATTACTTCCTGCTCTTAATGTCATGGTTTGAAATAATCTAGAGAAGAAATTATGCTTTAATGTATTTGTATTAGCTAGAAGAGCATTGCCTACTTGATTACTAATTTAAAATTCACATCTAATAAAAGCATTTGAAAGTTAAAGAAATGAAGCAGTTTTATTAATATCAAATGTAATTATTCCTCCTCCTTCGTTTAGACTACGAGCAGGAGATGTAGATGAGGATACAATTAAATTTTTTTTTTTATTATAATAATATTCAATTGGTTCACAAATTTGAAATATATATTCGTCAATTTTTTCTGCCATGATTGGATTACCCTCTATTTTAATAATTAAATTAATTTTTTTTAAACCACCATTTATTAGTTTTTCTGGAATTTTATATGAAATTTCTTCTTCTTTTTTAATTTGTCTTCTATTTGTTTATTTTGTACTTCTAAAAATATTTGAAGTTGTTTTAATTCTTTAGATTTCTTTACAGCATCTGAAATACTATTAGCTGCTGAAGCTACTGAACCAACTCCTTTAGCAACTAAGGAAATTACACTTCCATTTTTAGAAACAAAATTAGATATACTTAAAACTACATCAGTTAAATCTTCTCCTTTATTTTCTTGAAATTTCTTTTTTCATGTGATAAAACTAATAGCATTTCATTTTTATTCCCTTTTTTTAATTTAAAAATCAGTAATAGAAAATAATTCTCAATAATTCACAGAATTATTAATTTGTTAAATTTTACAGTGGTAAGGAAATTACTCCCATACCCACAGAGTATATTTTTTAAATCTTCAATTTTTTAAAATTAAGAAATGTAAAAATAAAAAGGATAAAACTGTAAAAGAAAATTAAGTTTTATTTAAATTTTTATAATTTTCAACAATTAAAATACAAAACTTTATAAAATCTTCAATTTAAAATAAAGAAAATTATTTAAATGCTTTGGGGAATTGGAGTAATTTACCTACTACCCTACTACCTATGGTATTACTATTTATATACATTTTGAGTAGTATCACAAATAAAACTACTTTAAGATAATGAATTGCACATGATAACCTGCTCTCAATTTATAATTTTTCAAAATAATTTTATTTAAAATTGCAATAATCAAAGAAACAAAAGAATATATAATTGAAAAATTATAAACATCTTGTATCGACCTACATGTATTTCTTCGATATTTTTAATATTTTGTGTATCATTTTTTGTAATTGTTAGTAATTATTTTCATATCTTATAAATTTAGTCTCCTTATAGTATAATAATAGTATAATAGTCTCCCTAATAATATGTACGCATATAATATAACATATGCACTTCATCTCTTATTTTTTGTCCTTTTTCGTATTTTCAAATTTTACTTCAAATTACTTCATGTTAAATAAGCCTAAGGTACTTTGTCAGTCTTTAGTATTCATTTATTACATTATCTATATATTTTAGATTTTAGCATGTTTTAAAGATTTTTTTGTTCATTGTTTCAATACTTGTAAATTTATATACATCCTTTACATTTTTAATTGGATATTTATTATGTAATTTATTACGATATAGGTATAGGTATATGTCACATCATATTTTATAACATACTCAATTTAAAACTTGTTTGTCCCTGAAACTTACTATTAAAAAGTATGTTAAACTTTTAACAATAATGATGCTTACATACGATAAGCTAAATTATCAATTACATCATTGAGTAAATATTTATTCTTAACAAAATAGGTATTGTTTTTCCTCTTTTTTAAAAATCAGTATTCTTCTATAGGATAATTTTTTAAACATTTGTTATTCAAATGAAGAAATCCCAGTGAATCGGAACTTATAATACATAAAATGTTGCATCATATGTGACTTATTAAGTCTTTCCCAGTTTAGTAAGTCACATTTTATGTTATTTCAAGTATAATAAGTCACATTTTATGTTATTTTAAGTTTAGTAAGTTACATTTTATGTTATTTTAATTACTTTATGCTACATTTTGTTCTTTCGAGTATAGAAAGTTACATATTATGCTATTTTAAGTATAGAAAGTCACCCTTTTGTTATTTGAAATATTTTAAGCCACATTTTATATTGATCGTAACATTCATGTAACGTAGTTATAATATTTATCTCAATTCAAATATGGTAAACTACAATTTACGTTAAATAATTAACGGTAAATATATTACCCCCTTTTATTCGCAGTGCTATATTACATAAAATTGTAACAATATTACAATTTGTATTATTATATATATATTAATCTATAGTTTATGTAACTGCAAGTATCGTAAATTACATATGTTAATTGAAGTATAGCAAGCTGTAATATGTATATGAAAAATAAGTTAAATGAAGCTCGTAGAATGCGTAATATTTACAAAAATACGCAATTACATAAAATACATGATTAATTTAGACATAACATTTTATTAGAGAAATATTACAAAAGTTTACGATTAAATCAGAGAATATGGAGCATTAAAAAAGTTTACAGCGTAGTTCATATTTTTGTATGCTTTATGTCCAAGACCTTCTGGTTGATGGCCGGGTTAGCTTCTCGCCAACCGTTCGGAAAACGCTGAAGCGCAACTTCTAGATAAAAAATGAAACCAAATTATCATACGATATATGACTGCCGACATTAAAATAACGCCTTGCGTCGAAATAAAGTGCTCGTTGGCCCGAATTCTCTCAGACGGTCAACACTACTTGTAAGTGGCTTTTGAGCTGGCAATCTATCATAAATATGAGTGTCTTTATTCGCTTTGACGACGTGGAAGTAATTTTCAAATTGTCAGAGG
>JAYRBW010055312.1:0-10998 GCA_036023295.1 Invenusta paracnida | reverse complement strand
AATATTTCAATTGGTTAGCTTATTTTATACATATAAAAGACAATGACAAAATACTATTCAACTAAGCTTAACATAGGTTTTGATACACAGTTACTACATAAATGTAAATAAAAAAAAAACATTTCCAGCAAAACCTCTCTACAGCGGCCACCCCTCTATAAAAGCCAACTTCCCTTTGCATTAGGGGTGGCCGTTGCAGAGGGGGACTACTGTATATTTAATTTTTAAATTATAAAGTCCTTATAAATGTAAATGAATAACACATTTTTAAAATAATTTAAAAACTAGTATATATTTTTTCTTTTATATTATAAATTATAATCAAAAACTATACTGAGAATCTTTTAATATTGATATTAAATATATTTTAGAGATAATTTAATGTTTCTGCTTCGATTATAACACTGTCATAATTTGTAATTCCAACATTAAATTATCATTTTAAGGCACGAATACTTGTATATAAGTAAATTTTATGATTATAAACGGCTTTATAAAAAACGTAATAAAATATCTAAAGTTACTGTTCAATGATTTTAAAGCATAGGCGAAATAGTTTTTATAGAGAGTTATACATGAAAAACGAAATCTATAAACTTAGTAGTCATATCTTAGATGATTTCTTTTCAAAATCTGACGACCCAAATTCTAATGCATGCTGAATAAAGGAAAGCATTATTTTGTCAATAACTCATTAAGTCACAACAAATAACGGACACTATTACAATGGATTGTGTATAAGAAAACATATAATATTCCATAGAAGCTAATTTCCGAAAGCAGGTTACTTTAAATTAACAACACAGAGAAATGAATCTTTCCTTCGTAAATTAGACTTCGCATAAACAGAACCGACTCCCTATAGGGAATGTAGGGATAAATACAATAACCAGGCCGGATATGAAGATTTAACCACAAGACGACATTTTATCGATTCACTACATATTTTCATGATACTGTGGAGCGGTTATCATATTACCCGTTTTTTAACCGCTTAACTATACTAAATGACCTCACTGAAGCAGCCTAGCGCAAAATGCCTACACACACATCCACAACGTAGACGAATTAATTATATTTCCCACTTAAAGAGGCTTAAATACAAAGAATATATCGCGAAGAGGAGCTTTATATACTTTTACGTCATTAAACCCATATCATAGTAAATAGGTAGGTTTCTATATTTTACATGATTCTATTATGGAAGATAAAAAGTCAGAGAAAACTTTTATGTTCTTTGAACCGGTACATTTAAGTAATAAATCATCATTTAGACGTACTTTATATAAAACATAAATCTTTCTGGAAATATATAATCCTGCAGTTTGTAACACATATACAAGAAGTATAGCCGCCTTCTATGTATTATATAGAACAAATAACTAAGTAATTAATTAATAACACATGAAATATATACTTTAAAAAGAGTATACAAATGTTTATAAGATTTTAAAATGTGTTCTTTACATATTTCACCATATTATGAATACATAGTAAGAGTATATAATAATTATTAGAACAAATAATAGTAGCGAGCATAATAGTTGACATTCATTTTAAATTACATAGTATTATGTTTAATGAAATATGCATACTATCTACTAAATATAAAAAAATGCATCAGAAAAATCGAGAAATAACTAATAAATGCATTATGTACAAAAAACAATTTATATTCCATATTAAAGATAATATATTATAATAATATTATAAATAGCTATCAGTGTACCTAAATATATATACAAATTGTCACTGTACCTTCATCTTAAAAAATGTGATTACATAGATTACGTGAGTGTATATCCAAAATTAAAAAAAAATTGCTTACATACATTGTAATGCATAAGTATACCAAAGTTGCACGAATAGAAGTAAACATACAGATACCTACTGCAATAAATCAAGAAAGAATCGACACTGTGTTTCGAGGTGTGTTTCGAATACAAAAAAGCGCACGAATAATTACAAAACGCTAGAATAGTGCATATTGTTTACATTGTAGTTTGAACTCAAATAAGGCAAGTGTCTAGATAAATATACGCTTACAATATAGTATAATATGTAATCTGTAGCTTTAAATGTAGAATAAAATAACAAATAAAGATTTAATAAGAAAACAATTTAATATTAACGCTGCAGTTTAAAATTAATGAATTTGTGAACATTTAGAACCATTTTGTGAATAGAAAGTTATGTTAATTTATTTTAGAAACTATACTGAAATATAAAACCAAAATATTACACTAAATCATACAAATTAATGGTCAAATTAAAAATTAATAAAAATAAAAGTAATTTTTGAATACATTACTATTTAAGATTTGTGGAGCGGTGGATGCTTTGTATCTTGTTAATATTTAATAATTTGAGTATAATTTCTTTTCAAAAATATTTTACTTTAAATTTTGACGTAAGTATAATTATCTACTATATAGTATACTTAGATATGTTAAAACTACAAATTATAGAAATACATATTCTATTTATTTATATAATTCCATGCATTTAAAATCACTGAAAGCTATTTTAAAATATTTTGTTTTTAACCATTTCTCAATATACTGATATTCAAAATTATAAACAATAATTTAGTTATGAGGAACAGCTTTAGTAAAATATGAACAGATGTATCGATCTAAACTAATATGTGCTATGTAATCAACCGAATAAGCCATTGAACATCGTCGTCCCTGTGATTGCAAATAATATTAATCGTTTAATACTTTTTAGGTAGGCAGTTATAATAAGACAAATAAATTATGTTTTAGTATGTCGTATATATTACAAGATATGCCTATTTAGTGTATTCCAAATGCCTAATATGACTTATTGCACGTTGTATCGTTTCACAATTATTAACGAAGCCTTATAATTTAGGATTTTGACGAAAAAATAGTATTATCGACTATCGATCCTTTATATCATTGATATTTTCAAATGCCAACAGTGCAGTTAATAATATCACATACATTGTCTGCGGCATACAACAAATATCAATGGAGGTGGTTCACTCATCGCAAAGAATAAAAACTATTCTCGTATGTATAAGTTACACACAATGCACACATAACACTTACATGTAGGCCTGTATGTCTCACACATTTCTATGGCAGTCAACTGTATACATAACATACACACATAACTCTTGCACAACAGTTTTTTCTAGTAATAGTATACTATTTTTCATAACATTAATAAATGGTACGCATAATCAAATGTTATAAAAATATGGTTCGAGTCAACGTCTAGCTTCAGACTGATATTGTTGTCTATCTAGTCTAGTAAAAGTGTTCAACACCACTTACTACAAGGTTGTGGCCTTCGACAAGCAAATATTATACACTGCAGTGATATTATTCAGAGCACAGTATGATAAGGGGTTAGGAGAAAAGAAAAGAAGTAAAAGAACGAAAATGTAAACAGTGAAATTCTTTGCCAGAGAAGGACATAATTGTTTTCTTTGTGTCGTGAAAGAAAAGGTTGCCTGGAGGGAATTAAAGATATTGGGAGGAGAACGAAAGGAGATAGATCACATATGGATTTGTAGCCAGCACAAAAAACATGAAAGAATCCATTTGTGTATAATATGTATTAGTTTTCTTAAGAATGCAAGCCACATGTGTATACACTAGATATTCTCATGTATATAAGAAAGTAAGGTAAATACAGAATTATACAATACAGAGTACCTTTTTTGTATTAATTTTCATGCAGAAGGAGCAGATTATGAGTAAAATGTATTAAGTGATTTATAGACAAAAGGTAACTATACTTACTAATTTAATTGGATATGTTTTGCGCTGTTGTATAATAGAAACCTTTAACGTAGTCATGTCAACTATATTATTAAAATTAAATCTTCATTGTCTTGTTATGCATATCAGCTTTATGACAAACTATTGTTATAATATTTTAGTGATCAATGAAAACTAAAGAGACCTACTGATATTTCTAAATTGTAATTTGATTTTAAATAATTAATTTTTCTATATGTTATGTAAAACTTGAATATTTTATAATGTACATATATATACTGTACTGTAATGTATAGTACAAGTAAGTACTGTATGTAATGTACAGTAATGTAACCACGACAAGTAAAAACGTGGCCCCCTATACATTTTTGTTTTTTCGATTATTATGAAAATTTTACATTAAAAAATACTACTTACCTCTATTTGTGCAATTACAAAACCTTTTAACGATGTATAGGATAACTAAACATGAAATTAATTAGTTCCATCACTCTAATCAACATGTCATCTGCTTGTGCAGTTTATTTGCGGCCTATTGTGAGTGTAGCTATTTCATGTCGACCGGCGCAATCATCCAGAGACTTCTGGCCAGACACCTGCGGACCAACAGTGTAGCTGACCTTCCAAGGACTGGTCATCCTTGCATCTCAACACCAAGACAGGACCGTGTTCTGATCCGCATGTATTCAGGCAGCCCACGCTTTGTAGCCCGTCAAAGATGGTTCTTGGAGCATGGTGTCAATGCCAGCCTCATGACAGTAAAGAATTGCCTTCTGGAGCCCCATTCACTTAATGATGGGTTGTCAGAGACGCTATGTGAGACGGTGCGGAGGTTCCACAATACAACAGTAACATCTGCGCCCAACAGCCTACTCTTCTGAAGGAAAAGTAGAAGTCTGGGAGGCTTCTCTCACAATGGTGAATGCCCTTTGGTCTGCTATCACGGCTCTATGACGGCAGCAGCCTACAGAGATCCTGGAGCAACATCTGGTGCCTCTTGACTTGCCTGGAAGACAGATCCTGTTTCAACAGGATAACGCTACAAGCCACACCACCAGAAGAACACGAGCCTTCTTTGAGGAAAACAACATCGCTGTAATGCCTTGGCCTGCCCAATCACCCGATCTCAACTCTATTGAGAACATGTGAGCGCACATCCAGCGAGAGATCGACAGCATGGAGGTGCGGGGTTTCAATGGCCTATGCAGCTCAGCAAGTGTGGTAAGGAATCCCTCAAGAGCTAATCAACAACCTCCAGGACTCAATGCCAAGACACTGTCAACTTGTTATCGCAGGACGTGGCGGAGCCATTAAATACTGAAATTTATTGTATTCATTACATTTATTCATTATTACTTCATTGTGTTTATCATTCAGTGTTGGGAATTCTGTGAGGACAAAAAAGTGAACACTGATAATAAACTGTACGCTGTAATATCTGTCTTGTCTTCTTACTTCAATCATACTATAAGAAGATATAGCACTTCAAAATGTAGCATTTTGGAACAAATACTTTCTTTCTTTCTTTCTTTCTTAGATCTTAATCTAGTAACAAACTTTCTATCTTTAATTTTATCCAATTTATTTGTAACTTCGTATGCTAATATAGTGAAACGAGAGAATTAAAAATATATTAAAACTGTTCCGATCCGATGTCATGGGAGCTTAGATTTAGTTTTAATTTCATAAATTGACAATTATCAAATATTCTTATGAATTACACGTTCAGCGCAGTTAGTTAGTAAATCTTTCAGATCTCTTATTGATTAATAAAATTGCTATTGGTGTTATTGTTATCAATGCAAGTTGACCGTTGATCACCGACGGTCAACGGTCTCTTTATCGATTTAGAAGAAACTTTTACACACTATGCGCGCTGCGCTGAACGTTGAACATTCGCTGAATATTTTAAATTATGCGTACATAATAATATTAGCCTTATTGCACATATTATGTGTCATTATGAATCATATTTTTTAAAACATAATTTATGTATAATTTCTAAATGACATGTTTGATAAAAATATTGTTGAATATAAACTCAAATCGAAATTTTGTTTAAAAATATCGCAAAAAATGGCAAAAAGTTGGTTAGCTAATATCAAAAATAAATAAATTCACAATATTATGTACATAATACAATATAACACAGATTCGTTCAAACCTTAAAATAAGTGAATTATTAAGGTTAGCTTTGATTTTCAAAATGTTTTATTAACAAAATATAACACAGATTCGTTCAAACCTTAAAATAGATCAAATAAACCAAAGTAAAATTAAGCTTTAAAAGGACAAATGTTTGGTTAGCAAATTCCTTATAATGAAAAATTCTTTTATATTAAATTTTCCAATTAAACAAACAATAATGATAAACATTTTGAAAATCAAATCTAACCTTTTTATTTCACTTATTTTAATATTTGAACGAATCTATGTTATATTGTGTTAATAAAACATTTTGAAAATCAAAGCAAATCTTTTTATTTAACTTATTTTAAGGTTTGAACGAATCTATATCATATTGTCTTATGTACATATTGTGAATTTATTTATTTCTAACAAACTTTTTGACATTTTTGGCGATAAAAATATAATAAAACCACGAATTATAAGTTGAACAACTTACTACTGAAATATTTATATTAATATTCCATATTTAGGACAAAGAGAAAAATATTATTTCGGAAGGCAACTATAAATTTCCGATAAAAATCTATAGGGTCGATAATCCAAACTAGACCAATAGTTATTAATTGTTATTCCTTATAATTCGTTTAAATTAAATATTATTTAATTACTATGAGTACTTAACGAAATTTAATTAATAGTACCTACCTACTGCTGATTTCTGTATAGTCGAATTTTATCGCAATTGAAAACATATATACGTGCATCACTGAGTATTGATTCATTGCTCTGACCATATTATTAATAATGGTCTATACTCACTTGTAGAAATCATTTTTGAATTTCTTCCAGTTAATATAAATACAAAAATTATCTAATCTTTTGTATTTGATATTTTTAATGTAAAACATTTGTTACCCCCTATTATTATATTTTAAATTAAAACATAAAAAATATTATTATTTCGTATTCAAATTTTGTATAATAAATTTAACACTAGATTAAGAATTACTTTATTAGTAAATTGTTAACTTAATGTAATCCAATTGTGCTATATTACCTATAATTTTAAAGCGCATACGCCGCAGCAAACATAGAAATAACAATTATTCCTATCTCTATGCAGATAGATCTATGGAAGTTATAGTTACGGGAGATTTTTAGACGACTACTTGACGTGTTTTATACGTCATTATTATTTATTGTATTGGCAAAATCTTTGGATTATTACTCATACATAGATATGTAATAAGTGAAATAATATATGCACAACAAAAAATAGGAGTTTTATTGAATATTTTATTTAAAAATCTCTAATTTGATATAGTTTAGTAGTAGTATAGTCTGATATATAACACGAACATATTGACTACAAATAATCATGAACAATAATATAACTGTATATCTTTAGATTGACTTTTTACGAAAGATATGTCTATCTATATTAAATTGATATAAAAGGCATAACATTATAAATAAACAATCAAACCCAAATTATTAGGATGTTTGTAAAATAAGCATTTGTAGGTTGAAAAAAATTAGATATCACCTATTTAGAAAGGATAATTAATGAACACTAAACTAACATTATAATTTAAGCGTACAAAATGTAACATTCTTTACTCTTATTAAAAATTTACATCATGAGTTAATCTTTGAACGTTATCAGTCCATCGATATATAATAAATACCTACTTATGTATACATTTAAAATGAGTAATATTATACGTAGATAGTCAATGCCACTATATATGTACTATATAGTCCTATAGATTTTAATTCTATTTTAAATAAACGAAACGTTACATAATATATATAGAGATGGTATAATAAATAAATAATAATAATATATCTATTTGATAGATACTTCATTACATAAATGAAATGAACAGTTTGTGACATAATCCAAATCCAAATATGTGACGTAAAATTGGGATATACTCGTATGCCTTGAATACACACAAGGTATATATATATACATAACTAATAATACAAATATAGGAAATTCATGCTATAGGGATTGCATTTCACAGTTCAATTTTTGATGAGGTATTGAGAGAAGTGGTTAATTGAGCAAGTTCATGCTCTAGTTTTATTTTCTTTAACTCTTGCACTTCTTGCATGGCCTTGAGGGTATGGATTTTTTGTTTTTTTAACTCTATCTCTAATACTAAGTTGTCCCTCTTAAGAGAGTTATAATCACTCGAGGAATCCTCAACGGGTGTACAACTTCGTTTTGTTATTTTCCTGCAAGAACTGGAAACATTCGGGGGTTGTTGAGAGTATTCTGCTGACGGAAGGATGTCATTCTGTTCCGCCTTAATGTGATTGCTAGATTCCATGGGGAAGTTATCTGGAACAGTATTTGGATCTTCTCCGATAATCTCCAAAACTCTAAGATTAACAGGTGAATATGCGAGCTTGCGGCCATCTTCTGCAGCACGTTGATGATTCAAACTGCGTTTTTTCTGAAAGGGAAAGTTCGAAAATAATGAAATATTTTATAATACCGATATTCATGTGAATAATGTTTTCACCTTAATTTCATTGGGTGTTCATTAATTTCATATTATATTTCACATAATTGTTACATATTTTATTCCGTAGGTATATTTCATTTTTCATAATTCTTTCTGGTATATTTATATTTTAAATAAAAACAAACATTTATATATTGTGATTGCTATTTAGAATATGTATTATAGCAGGGTTTTTTTAAGGTGTTTTAGGGACCCGATTCGGGTCCCTAGAATCAGAGAAAAAATTAAAAGACCTCTAATTATGAAATTTAGATGGACATTTTTGGGTTCCTCCAAATGCCTATAGGGTCCTTAACATTTTCCTTAAAAAAAACTCTGATTATAGCAATAAATTATTAGCAGAAAAAAATAGCGCATAGTGTTTTAACCACAGAATAGTATATATTTTCTATCAAATAATTAAACTGTATCGGAAATATATACAACATTTCATTAGAATTGAACTAGTAAATACATAATGTATACTTATGAAACTCATAATTTCAATAAAAAATATGTTTTTACAATACTTCTTCGAGGTATCCAAAAAGATTAAATTTGCACGCTAATGTGTTACTAACAGGGTTCCTCCTATACCCACTCCTGGAATCTCAGAGATCAATGAAATAAAAAAGTTAAAAAGTCCTGAAATAAAAAAAAAATCTCTAAAGTCCTAGAAAAATATCAAATATTTATGAAATAGCTCTAGAAAAGGATCAAGATAAGATTCAATATGTGTCAATATTTTCAGTTCGAGCTATTCTACTAAATTATAATACATATTAAGTGTTATATATTGCATCCATATAATCCGAATGATTTATGGATGCTATTGTAAATAATGTGAATCTTCTTAACTGAAAATATTTTATTATACAATTTTTTTTACATAGGAAATAGTTAAACATATTCTAGTTTATTTATTTATCTATTGTGTAAAAGTCACTGATTTTTCAATTTAATAGATTAGTAAATTGTAAATATAAATTACATTAATAAATTTGAGTAACAATTAGAATGTTTCATTTAAAAATCAATTAAACCGAATTTAATTGAAAATATCTTCTAAATAGATATATTATATATACGCAATGGCATAAGTTATTGATTTTTATATAAAAAGTACTTTTTAATAAGGACGAATTGTTTGTATTGTAGTACTTATTATTAAAGTATTAGGTAAGTAGTGTGTTAGGGAAATTCAAGAATATGCTCTCAACAAGCTTTCGGGCTATGGCGGCCGAGAAAAATCAAACAACAAAAATGTAAGAATATAGTGAAAATATGGACATATTCGTGTAAATGTGGACATATTCGCAAATATGTGGACATATTCATATAAATGTGGACATATTTACAAATATGTGGGAATATTCATATAAATGTGGACATATTTACAAATATGTGGACATATTCATGTAAATGTGGACATATTTGCAAATATGTGGACATATTCGTGTAAATGTGGAAATATTTGCAAATATGTGGACATATTCGTGTAAATATGTCCACATTTACATGAATATGTCCACATATTTGCGAATATGTCAACATTTACACGAATATGTCCACATTTACACGAATATGTCCACATTTACATGAAATCTTATGTCCATATATTTGCGAATATGTCCACATTTACACGAATATGTCCACATTTTCACTATATTCTTACATTTTTGTTGTATGATCCTTCTCTGCGGCCATACCGGGCGACTCATACGACCCAATTTGGAGAGAGTCCACTTTCCACCAATGTCGTGATTTGAACAAGAATCGATTTTTCTATTTCGCAATCCAATCAGAAAACATATGACTGTGATATTTATAATTCCATGATACGAGGGAGTCTATAAGAAACTATATTTCATGTTTATGCATTTACAGTTTCATTTTTAATCTATTTAAGTTGTTTTATTATTATTACATTAAACTTGTAATGTAATGTGCTTATCACGTTAATAAATAAATAGGTACACGTTTTAAATATAAGTATATTACCTAAATGTAAATAAACACTTGCTCGATGTAAGTTGACTCAACGTCATTCTATATGTGTATTCTACACTATACACACATATGTATATTATTATTGACGATTGTTTATAGGTAAATTGGCCCAAAATTAACTAAACAACTACTTGCAAAATGAAAAATTGATATTATTACGCCATAATTATACTTTGATAGATTTAGTACGTATTAATTATAATTACAGACATGAATGTGTTAGACGCAATACCAGCCAAACCCAGGAGTAAGAAGTCTTAATTTGAACGCTGGACCACTGTATTGCAAGCCTCACGTTCTAACCATTTGACCATCAGCCTGGTAAAATATTTATAATTATATTATATATTATAATTTATCCAGCTCTGAGACCGCTTCTAACTCACACGTATTAATTAGTTAAACCATTTATACAATATAAATATGTATATAAATCTATTACTATAGTTACATTTTTAAATAAAAAAATTGGCGGGGTTACGCGGAAGATGTAATTCAAAATTGGTCTTGCAAATCTAGACCTATGGCAATAGGTCGTTAGCTAGTAAAGCTAAGCGAACTATGTAGTAGGTAATATAGGATAGTTG
>JAYRBW010055301.1:0-10999 GCA_036023295.1 Invenusta paracnida | reverse complement strand
AAAGCTAACTTTCTTATTTCATTTATTTTGTGGTTTGAATGAATTTATATCTTTTAAAATTGTCTGTAGCTAACCAGTTTTTTGCCATTTTTGGCGATAAAAAAATAAATTATTTAAGTGACCATTCTGTGTATAAATATTAATAAATAGCTACACAGTTTTATTCAGTTTTGCAGCTGCGTCACTAACATAATAATTAAGCTTACACTAGCCAACGAATGGTACGCGCAAAACGTGCTGTTTCACACCTATTGTTTAATTGGTATAATATGTATTGCGTTGTCCGCGTATTGTCTTTTCGGCCAATTAATAAATCACTGGATAATTATATACGGATCATATTCGTGGATCATTATCCATATTATAGTTATTTCCTGTTAACACGACAATTTATATATAATATTACAGTTTTTAAAACGCCACAAAAACTTTTTTTAACAAAGCTGAAACTGAAATTTAAAGTCAAGTGCCATTACGACATATCCAGAGGTACCTACTAATATCCAAATGATATCAAATTCAGCCTAAAGAAATGTTTGTAATTTTAAAAATGGGCTAAAGATGCACAAAGGGCTACAGACGCACAAAAACACATTACATTAATTTGTGAAATCTTTTTAAACGGATTATCTATATTTTAATATAATTTAATATTAATTTTAAATATAGTAGTAAATTTTACAAAAAATTGTAAGATGTACCGTGATATATTACAATACATTGTACTAATAGTAAGATAATAGTAAGAAATAGAGCTGCCTAAATAATCGCGTTAAAAGTTGAATACTAATTATTTATAGAAATCGAAATTTCCGCTAACAGTTGAAACCAAAGATATACTTTATAAGATAAATATAGTTATTATAGTTAATCTATATCTATGGATTTACCTCACACAGTTTATATACAGAAACGAAATCTATAAAAAGAGTCGAGTCGGTATTACACCGGGGCAAAAAGACAAAGTATGCTGTTTGCATATACCTAAAGTAAAAATGGATATTTTTAATGAGCTATAGTCAATTTAAAAGAAATCAATATTAACTATATATTATTTTAAGATTTCAATTATTTATTTAAATAAAGTAAAAGAATATTATATTTTAAACACAAAAATAACTACTTATCGTAATGCATATGATCCTATAATAGCTATAATGTTATCTCTAGATATAATTAACTAAAATAATCTGTTTAGTATAAAGCATTAATCAGAGTATAATGATTAATCAATTTGCCAGTAATTGAGATTTTTCTTTCGAACCAAATACTGACTTAGTATGTGTCCTATATTGATAGTAAATATCAACTTTAGAGAGCAGTTTAAAGTTACAAACCCCTTTTTGCCACAAAGTTGTTATAATATAAGTTTTGACCACAAATAGTTATATTTAACTATAACTCAGGAAATTAAATTTTGATAAGACAAACAACATTTTTTAATAAATTTAACTAAAATTAATTTGAAATGCCTGTATCTAAAATTCACAAAAAAACTAGAGTGTTTCCTACATTTCGCACCAAAATTCTAATTTTAATGTCAAATCACCAATTTTGGGACAAATTTTGTATCTTACGCAAAGAATTCATCAATACCAATATCACCTCAGTCACCTCCGCGCAGATTCTTCTGCCGTTGCATTACAAAGAGTACACAATTTAGTTCAATCATGCAAAAACAATGATTGTTATCTGAAGAACAAAGTTGTAGCCAAGCATCAACGAGATAAAGTAGTATAGTGTCAAGCGTGTCCATTGGGGTGAACTTTGTCGCATGTTGAAAAAAAGAATATTAGTTAGTACTCTGACAATTTCTTATCTGTATGTAACATTGGCTTAGTATTGAGTAAGATTACTAGTTGCTGACAAACAATTTCTGGCATGGACAAAACCTTTTGTTAATGATAACATTTTGGATATATATTTATTGTTTTTTTATTAAAACTAATTAGTCATTAATTGGATATGTTCATATAAAAATAACGCGGGTAACAAAAATAATAGCGCAATAACGTAACTTATGAAAAAATGGTTCCGTTAATAACAGACAGTAGCAAAACTGAAATAGACGTAATTTTTACTGTCTTATAAAAAGAAATGTACCTCCTACCTAATACTACTGAAAATGTTAGTATTACATTAGGATTTTATTAGTTCATTTAAGTTTTCTTGTAAGGTAAATGTTTAAAAAATAAATTTATTCTATAAAAATGAACTCAAAAACCATTAAAAAGTGATTTAATCTGATAGTTCATATACGTTGTATAACTTTATTGCTTTACTTAACAACAATTAGTAGACATTTATCAAAACTATGTATTACCAGATAGTATCGAAATATCTATTAATATATCAAACAATTTTAAATCATCGTTTTGTAAGTTAATCCTTACATAATGTATAGTAAGAATGTATATAAAATTGTTTTATTTAGAAAACTTGAATACATCAATATTATTAAATCTCAATGTATTTATAATAAACGATTTTCCGAAATATATATAAAAAATATTTTGTATATCAACTTATTTGAATGAAAGCAGCGTTGTGGTTTTTGTAACATATTATGTAATTCAATATATATTTATATTGAATTTACCGAGTCATTATTATCAACTTCGTTCAATTCCTCGTAAAAATATAATATAATATCAATTTAAAATCATAAAATTATATCTATATATTATACAAATACAATGTACTATCAAAACAATATTGACAGTATAAAATAATTAACAGCATGAGATTTACTGAAAAACACATATAATAATTACTGTTTACGTTTCTAACGTTAAGATCATGCTAATATTTATGTATTATTCAAAAAATATTTTAAAACGCATTGTTAATTGTAAGTATGTCCTTGAAACAAAGCAAATTAAAAATAAGTTTTTAATTCATTTGCGTAATTTCTTTAAATATATATAATTAAAAAATTTACTGACTTCAAATTTTTAAACAAAATTATCCTACACACGTAAGGTATTCGTAATACACACACGTGTATTAATCCTCTGTGTATATTTTCCATGTCGATCACTAATCATGTGCTGTCCCCTGGTTGTATTTTCAAAATTTAAGACGTTCTCTAAGCATTGGGCAATATGGAAACTACAGCAGAACATATTGTATATTATAACTAAATAACAAATTGACAGCCTGGAGCCATGTAGAAATGTAAGCACTTTTATATTAAGTGTAAAAACAGAACAAACAAAAGCAATAGAAAAATAAGGATTTTAAGGATTTCAATATATATTTATAAGAGAAAAAATATTATAATATATGTATAGTAAAGAAATGTCAAAATGAAATAATATACACATTTACACAGAAATATAATTTAAAAATTTCTAAATATTGATACTTTATCAAACCTAATTAATTGTTACAAGAGAAACAATTACATATTATTAATTAAAGCAGTATTTGTAACAGTTAAATTATGTACAGATAAAAATCACAATTCTAAAAGCTTTAATTTGAAAAATGAGTAAATTGTGAATATTAGCCATATCTTTTCGATAGTATATTGCAATTTTGTTTAAGAGTCCTCCTTAACAACACATGAATCACCTCAGCATAAATATTAAGAAATTTTCTCTGTGGTCAAATTTCTCAAGAGACACTGAAGGAGGCGCTGCTGCCCCACACGAATACACAAGGCAAACCTGAGTCGATTATCCTTGTGGCGAGTTGCTGATACTTGGTCTGCTAAACGGACCTCATCTTCGGTCAAGGAGCAAGGAAAGCTTGCAAGTTTGTGTTGAACCATGGCAATCAGAATTTCCCGCCAACCAAATGGTAAGCGAGCAAGAGAGGCAGCATCACAGGTGGAGAGAAGATTGCTCCACTCACTCACTGCCTCATTCTCTTCCTCCCAATCACGATTTTCGTCCATTTCCTGTAGCCAATCCTGGTGATAGAAAATTGGAGAAAGACAATTAAAAATCCATTATAAAACGTTATACTTAAATAGTCATAAATAATTATCCATAATATAAATAAAAGTCATAGACAAACGTATAGTAATGAATTCTTACAAATCGTGCATCAAATTTAATTTTTTAAATTACTTAAAATTTGTATAACATTTTTCATAAAAAAGAAGAAGTTGGTCAAGAACTTTTCGCAATAAGTAAAAATGCTAGAATATTACGAGAAAAGGAATTTATTCGACATTTATTAGTCTATTATATCAAGCAAAATACAATATTTCCAGTTTATTGCGTACACATCTAATCAAAAACCAGTAATTTTGCGAGAAAAAATTAACTGATTTCATAAAGAAATACTATCAATTAGGATAAACTACACCAAAACATATACCATAAGAGAAAAGAGGTTACTTCATGTCCAGAAACTATAATAAACTAAATAATAGAAGGATACTATCACACTTCTTTGGACAATATTCAAAATTATGGATAAAAACTATCGTCTTTTTGAAAATTATTATATATTCATAGTTTAACTGGATACAAACTACAGGAAAATCTACGGAGTTTGAGAGCCATATGAAAGCTGTTTTGAATTCATTGGATCTAGACAAAAGACATCTAAAATAAAATACAGCGAAGTTAGCATAATTATGTTATATCATTAATCTTACATTTTACGAAAAAGCTGCAACAATATTTTATTGCTAATTTACGATCAAATATATATTTTCTGTTTAAATATTTTAAAATGCATAAATATAAAAAAATATGCATATAAAATCATAGATTATAAACATAATTTATATCATTATAACTAGACCGTACATCTCAGTAAACCGACCTCAAACTCGCTCTCCTCCATGGTAACAAGAATATGTAATGTATGAGCCAATTCCTCGGCATTCATGATGCCCTCGGCGTCCATGGGAGTGACACACTCTGTCCAGCTGTTCCCCTCCTCTCTTTCTCTAGCCACCAACAGCCTGCTCCATCTCGTATGCACACCTGCTGAAACATCAGCACTCTGCAGAACCTTCCCAGACAGCTTCAAATCCACCGTGTCCCAGCGATTCCCATCGGCGGATAGACTGAAGCCGTGGGTAGAGAGAAGCTGCCAATTGGCCAGATCTCCATAAGTGTTGGTTACTTCTTCGCCGCATGCTATATTCCGCAAAGCCTCTACGCGCAGTTCATTCGGAGCAAATATTACCGCGGCGTTATTGTCCACTGCGTGGTTGAGCATGTCTGCCATGGGAACCATAAAGGGTCCACCGCTGGCGTCTTCCTCACCCATATCCATTTTATTCTTCTGCTTGTCCTCCATCGAGCCTTCGGAATCTAAGCTGGAGGTGTCGTCCTCAGGATCATCACTGGGTTCCGTGAAACTATAGGCCATCACAAAGGCGACTAGGCTTTTGTAGAAGCATAGGTTGGTACATTCTGGGGCACTAAATACAGAAATATCACATAATTAACATTCATAAATTCGAGACAAAAAATAATTGAATTATATAACACAAGTTCTGAAATATACAAGTAAAAATTTGATTTGAATACACTAAAAATATAAGCTAAACGAATTTTACTGTGTATTAATTTAAAAATATTATTAAAAATTACGTTATCAAAATTGGAAAAATTCATAATATATAAAAAATCGTGAAAAACATGATTTTGTAATTTTAAATTTCTGCATATGGTAAAAGAGAAACTTTCTTAGTCTTAAAAGCGGAATATATTTTTAAACTGAAATATTTTGCGCCGTTTTTTATAATAATGAACAACATAATACACATAAATAATTTTTCACCTCTACCAAAAAAACAGAATATGAGTTTTAATAATTTTCGATGTCATTAATAGTGTGTATGAATCTATTGAGCTATCAGAAATATCAAAGTAAAAAATTATAATAATACAAGTAAAATATAATAATTGCACTTCAATAATATATAATATGGTTAGCACTGTATTAGTCATCTATATTAGAAATATATCATCTAAGTACTACAGGAAGATCTATGTTGCAATTAAAATTTGCTTTTTATATTGTAGCATAGTGTACAGTTAATGCATATCAATTTAAATGAAAATACAAAGAAAAATCAATCAGAAAATTGGAATAATTGAAATGAAAGAAAAAACTATTTTTAAATTCAGAAATAAGAAAACTTATTCATAAACAAGTAAAAACACGAAGGTTGAAGTTCACATATTTATTTAAATTAAGACCAATTTCGGTTAATTCTCAATGAATACTTCAGGGAAAATAATAAAAACGTGTCACAATTACTTAACAACAACAAAATAACATTAAAAGAAATGTTGCATAACACCGGAAAGTTGTAAATAAAAGAAAAAACTAAGAGGTCTTAAAATTATTACTAAAGATTAATTTAAAAGGTATTTATAAAAGTTTCAATTAATTTTATGATGGAAATCGTGTTGATTGCCTCGCAGACAAAAAAGTCATTAATAAACAAATGCAGATTTATATCATACTACTGAAGATAGTTATGGATATTCGCATCTATTCTATTTTTATATTCCTTAACACTAAAAATCAAATTGGGAAAAGTCTGACCTATGAATATAGATATACATTGCTCAACAGAACATGTACATTTATATCGATTATCACTTTAAGAAGTGTAAGAACCAAACTTTAAGAAACATGAAGAGGACATTTACCTTTGCAACGATTTATAAAATAGATTTAGCAAAGTGATCAGACAAAGGACAGAAAAATACAACAAAAATATTACACTCATAGTTAAAGAATTATCCACTAGTTTGCCAATAATATTAAAGAATAATATGCTAAAGCTTTTTTCTTAGATATTCTTTTAAATTACTTGTATATTGTTTTAGAATTGTAAACATTTTAACTACATTTACTTTTTTAAATCATATTTGCAATTGTGGAATTTTTGATTTATTATCCATGAAAATGATTTGTGAATAAATCGAAACTAGTCAGAATATAAATACAAACCCGCTGGAAAGAAACGCAACAACCTTTTTATTAAACAATTTCAAATTCTTTTTATTATATGTTTTATATATAACATGTATAATTTCTTATTAATTCTACATTATACACATAACATTAGGACATCATGACGACATTATTACATAATATTACAAATATGGTGTGTAATCTGTTGTATGATTGAATAACATACTTTTAATCAGAATATTTATATCTTAACCATAATATGACATGTTGTTTCGTTTCTTTCTGGCATGGTTGTATATATTGACATTTGTTTGTATTTGTTTGTAAATGAAGAATTTGGAGCTTACTTCAGTAATAAAACTTATATAATGCTACTTTGTAAAATTCAATTATGAACAAATATAATTATGAATTACAATTATCCGAGATTTCAACTGAAATAATTAGTTAGTAATACGGATAGATCACTTACGAAAAAACATCAAGATGAGCCTCCACAAAAGGCAAATATACCTCACGAAATTCCTTTTCAATCTTAACTGAATCTGTTGAGATTTGCTCAATAACCCCTGTACCAGCAGTAAGTTTATACAATTCCTCTTCTGTCCAGAACATTGGCAATTCAAGGTGGCAGAAATTAGGTACAGCCTTGAGGTAGGGTGCCCACTTTGATTCTGGGACAGTGGTTTCATAAGCCAAACTTACAATTAGAGGAATCCAGCCGCTTGCAGACTCCAATTGGGTTGCATTTTGACTAATTAAGTCAGCAATGTGAGTCGTTTTTGGTGAAAGGATGTGAGATCTTGGTATACAAAACAGGAGACTCCCTTCAAGGATTGGTTCTAATGCTCGAACACCAAAATTAGACTGCAAATCAATTTGACAAATCTCAAGCTTTGAGGAGAGATCAAATTTACTAGCATCCATCCATTTTTTGAACCTGTTGAACTTTTCTTCTGTCATCTATTAGTCCTTAATAAAATATAAACAAAACATTACTAAATATCTGTTTATAAAATTAAATCAAAATGAAAGTGATAATTACATATAATTGAATTAAATAATAAAACAATGCCATTAAACAAGAAATTGATTCTCAGGAACTAAATGATACCAACACTTTAATGTTGGAAAAAATATGAAAAATGAAATTCTGTGAAATGAAGCAAAATCAAAAAAAGATTTTCCTAGTATGTAAAATAAATCATTAAGTTATATATTATATTATTCTTTTAGCTCACTTTTAGCTCAGTGTTAGCTCACTATTTCTCTTTGGAGATGCTTTTGTTAATGGTAAAACTTGGTGCCATATATTTTATTGTCAACGAAATTAAAATCTTAAAAAACATTTATATACATATAAATATATCATAAAAGTTCTTTTAAAATATAATGTATGTCCTACACAAATACAAAAAATAATATATTTATATTACAACAACAAAAACATATGTAATTTTCTCACAAACAGGAAAATGTGTTACAAAATAATACAAAATTTTACAAATTTATCAATATAAGTTTGAATAGTGCATTTGAGGAGTATCATTTATTTTCTAATAAACTATATACTTATTAATTTAATTTTAAACAATCAATTTATCACCCCTATCAGTTTAGCTGTTTGGGATCAATTTTTGACAGAAAAAAAAATTAATTATGTGAGTCAGAATGCCTGAGTTTAGGGAATTTTAGAAATTTACTCAGTTATGAGTGATTGTCCAATTAAAAGCTGAAATTTAATCATACAATACTGGAGTCACAAGAAACAGATATGCTAATGTTTAGCTTAATCAAATAGTTAACAGTATATTTGTTTAGAGGTCAACTTTGGTTGACCTTTTGGCTATGATAAAAAACTTGAATTTGCTTAAAAAAATTTTTAAATTATTTAATTAATAACTTAATTAACTTAAAGAATTCATTTTTTTTCTTTTAGTAAATAATTTCTAAAATATATATTTTTATTTAATTGTTTTATGAATTATATTTAGACTATTTTTGCAATAGAATATGTTACAGCTATGTTTGTTTAACTGTATGCAAAGTTTAAAAATGTTATTCTGTATTAAGTTTAAAATATATATGTATATGGGAGTGGGCCAAATTTGCTCCTCTACTAATGGATAAGATACAAAAAATCCCAGATAACCAAAGCATAGCATTATTTTTTAAATTAAAGTGGAAAATTTTGATATGGGGAGATATCTTTATATTCTTCTTTTGATAAAGAAGTCTATATTTCAATATTTGATTATTAATAATAAAATTCAAAAATTGGGTATAAGATAACCTTAATATCATTATTAATATGATTATAAAAAAGAATAATTCATTTAAAAATTAATAACATTACATTTTTTATTATTTATATATATATATTTTTCCAATATATATATATTTTATGTATAATTTAAATCTGATTCTAATTATTATAAATAAAATAGTGATTTCTTTGAATTTATAATATCAATGAATATACAGTGATCAAATGCTGAAACACTTGTGACACAAATTTGACATTTTTGATTGACTTCCTCAATTTTTGTAAAAAGTATCTATATTTGTCCACTTAAGCAGTGTATTATAAGTGTTGTAGTGTTGCCAAAAGGCATTTGTATTATAAGTGGAGTCAATCCAGATTTATTATGTGCATTTTGCAATTAAATGAATAATGTAAACAACACTGATAATTTTACCATTTTTTATATTTTTTAATGTTTATTGTATCATTTCTTCTTTTTCTTCCCTTAAAGTCACAAATTACATAGTATTTATGGAGCTATTTGTTTGTGCTCATGAGCTTGTTCAGGGCTGATTTACTCAGGTTATTCCTTGTTTGAACTGATGATTGGAAAAATGACTGCTTTGATGTGTTGGACCTTGCATGTGGAGCAGAGACACAGGTTGTGTCTGCAGGTCCTGCTGTTTAATTTTGTATAACCTTCTACAAGAGGGAGGTCCAATTCCCCTTTAATAATTTTTGCCAATGTGAAGGTTTTCAAATCAGACCTTTTTTTTGCAAAGGGTTCCCATTGAAGAGCTTCCAGTGTGTTTGTTATGAAGTCGGATCGTAAGTAGTGTAGTTTCCAATGATAAATCTTGCTTCAGCTTTTTGGACGCATTTAATTGCATTGATGTCATTGACTGTATGTGGATCTCATATTTGGCAAGCATATTCGAGAGTGGGGCATAAGTAGGTGTGATAGCAAGCTTCTTTGATTTTTGCATTGAAACTATGGACATTGTAACAGATATTTTGTGTCATTTGATATTATCCCTATAATTCTGGAAGGTGACACAACACTATCTCTCAGCACATCAATGATGCTATCTCTCACAGTAACGATGTTAGCTATCAGCACATCAACAATGCATCTACTCTCACCATCATCTCTGCATCTACTCCTACTATCTTTGCATCTACTCCTACCATCTCTGCATCTACTCCTACTATCTCCACATCTACACACAGGCATATATTCTTGTCTTGTTCCTAAGAGTGATGGCACTCCTAGGATTGTGAATGACTGTACTCATATCTCTCTAGTTTGTTTACTAAATTTAAATCTTACCTTCTTTCTTTTCCATTGATAGTTCAATGCCTTTCTTTCATACTTGACTTCTGTACCATTAGATTAGATATAGCTAATGTGTTTTACTCTATTCCTTACCTGTTAACTCTCATTTCATCACTCAGTTTATAATAGATCATATTAACTGTTTTCAGTTCAATTGGCTGTCTATGCCCTGTGCTATAGTATGGCTAGTATAGCATTGTAATAATACTATAGGCATAAGCCATAGGCCCAGCCCTCTGTATAACTATAATGCATAGTTATGATAGCCATTTGTAACCATTTTCCATGTAATGGATACACATAGACAATGTGTTTCTATGTGCACCAATCCATGTCATTGATACATATTTAACTCTTAATGAACGAGTATAACATTATCCAGCAATTTTGCACTTTAGCGTATTTAATTAATGACATTGAAAAATGGATTGCAGTTTAGCATATTTTATTTTAATAAAACACTCAACAATACTCAACAATTTTAAACCAAAATTACATACATATACGTGTACATATAT
>JAYRBW010055290.1:0-11000 GCA_036023295.1 Invenusta paracnida | reverse complement strand
TCTAAATTCGATCATGTTTGTAAATAAATGTCTAAACCTATACACTAAGCCTTTTTATTAAATTAACATTGGTGTCCGGTAACTTTTCGCCCACCATATATACATACCAACAAATATAAATACCTGTAAATACTTAATCAAAGCTAGTCAAAAATTAAATATTCTATAGTTTACATATTATAGATACTATAATCAAACAGATTATAAAATCATTAAGATATTTCTCATATAAGATTAATAAAATTAAATGCTTATAAGAACTCTTTCCGAAAAAGTACTCTGAATCAGTATTATAAATATGCTCCAATAGTTCAACATCAGTTGATTATTTTTAGACATTTGTCAATATTTTAGCAACTTATGTATAGGTGTATACATATGAAAATTAATAATAAATTAATAAATTTAGTAATAATACAATAAATGTAAAGAATAGTTGTTGCAAACAATAGTTATAATTATATTTTAACAAATACATTTTAAGTAATAATATGTATAATTGTTAAATTTTTATAATTTTTATTATAATAATAAAAATAATAAACAAACTTCAACAATGAGATACATGTGTATTGAATGCGTACAAGTAAAAATTTAAAATTTATTATAATTCTATGAACCATCCTCTAAATATAGGTTTTGAAAGTTGAAATAATTGAAATAGCATTGAAAATGTATAATATATATGTATGATGTATGTAAATATCGGGTGGTATAATACGCAGTTTATAAACATAAATTATTGAAAGAGAAAAAACTGATTAAAGCATATGTTTATTGCGAGCTTTGCAGAACATTCCTTCAGGCTATTATTATATTACTACAGAGAGCATATTATACCATCTGATATTTACATATATGTATATTATAAAAATGTAACAACTATATTATTACTTAAAATTTAATGGATAAATTATAATTATAACTTTTGTTTGTAACAAGTATTCTTTACATTTATGCGTTATTATTCATTTTAAGTTTAATTTAAAGTTAAAGTTAATTTACTATTAATTTATTCATTATGTATTAATTTTCATATGTAGGTAGGTACGTATGTAGGGTCATAAAGATATACCCTAAAGAGGAACAAAGGCTTTTGCTGAGAGCGTCCAACAGTGGCCCCATCTCGACCAACCTACACTAGCTTAGAGTATGGTAGAAAAAGCTTGTGGGAGCGCTACAGAGATGAACGTAAGAAAACATTTATTGCCGCTTTAAAGTCAGTGCGCGATTATACAAGGCCGCTATAGTCAAAGTGCGCTTTAGTATCATTCCGCTTTAGAATAAGTCTTCATTATTCAGCTTTGTTGCTATTAAGCAAGTGCGCGCTTACATAAGTGAGAGCTAATGTATAAGTCTGTTAATACATAAAGCTGTTTTAAAGTTAGTCACTTTTGGCTAACTTTCTATTTTGGCTAACATATTGTTTTGCCGCGCTAATCACAGTGCACGTTTAAATTATGCCGCTTTTATGCAACACACCAATGCTCATAGCATGCTTGAGTATGAAACATTTCTTTAAACTTTTTAAATGGCTTTAGAGATTTTCTGCAGTAATCAGAGGTGTCTTTATAAAAATGAACAATATAATTTCTATAAAATCATAAACTCCACTGTGAATGCATACTATAATTTTTTTAATTATCGATGAATATAAATGACATTTTTATCGGTATATAAGTGTGATAAATTCATGAATAAAATACATAATATAATGTGTATATCTTAAAGATTTTTTAATATAGTAATAATCTTCAATAAGACATTTTGTTTATATCCGGTACTTAAACTTACGGTTACTTATGGTAAAAAAAATAACTAGCAAGACATTCCTTTCAGCTCAGTATATTGAGAAGGAATGTAGAAATTATCAATGCACATTGATAAATACATTCAATTCAACGTATTGTAATCGATCATGTCTATATAGCACTTAAATATTGTTATAATAAACACACCAACTATAGAATTCAATATCTTGGAAACAGGCCAACAAATGTAATAGCTTTGTATAACATGGTAATATTATGCACTGCATTACAATCAATACAATAGGCGAACATATAGACTTCTAAGACGATGGTTACCTAAACCCAATCAGTCCAACTAGATATGATTATATGTAATAATTCATCAGAATCATGTTATGGAAGCACTAATTACAAAAATAAAGATAGACAGCTTCATTATTATAGTATTAAATAAAACTGTAGTGCATAAGACGATATCACGTAGAATGCTTCAAAATAGCCCATAATATGTACATATAATAGTATATAATGATAGAGAGTAGAGACACAGTATGAGTGCGTAGTAACATCACTGTCGAAGGCATATCTGAGATTCTAACAGTAATTCACTTCCAATTTTGACACAAATATTTCATGTGTATATAAGCCTATTTATTTAATTAATTAAAGTAAAACAATAGGCGTCATACTAGGATGTCAAATAAAACCAATCAATTATGACTAGTCATGCAATTTTGATAACATTTATTAAGACAGTAGGATAAAATTAGATATAAATTAGCAAAATCTTAATCATACAAAACTGTTAAATAACAAGTATATTCACTCACAGGGAAATAATCGTTAGTAATATGTCGTATAACTATAATATACTGTTTGTAAAAAATAACAAATTTTTGAAAAATACATGAAACGAAAATTTGGGCAATATTCCTATTTTGTTAGATTACATAACTTTTTACTCTAATTAGTATATTTAATATATACATAATTAAATATAATATACAAGGTATACAATATACTTGCAATTTTTCATTTGTAAATATAACAATAATTTACCGTTTGCTTGCATTTTTGCGATTAATTATATCGAAATGACTGTAATATTCTGAATAGATATAGTTAAGATACAACTATATACATCAAATAAGTTTATAAATTCAAAATATTATACAACATTAATTAGGTATTTTAAACATACTAGTTAGAACATTCAAAATGCATAAAAACGTATTTACTCATAATATTACAAAAGTATAATATTCTATACTAGATGAGTATACTTGCACCCCAACAGTGAAATAACTTGAACATGTTTTTTTACTATAGCAAACAACTAAGTTTAAGGAAATATTACCAATTTGAAACACATTAAAATGACAAAAATTATCTTGTCATGGTCATTAACTAATTTATCATTGTGACAAACTAATTGTAATTGATTTGTTTTTCGAACAGATTTGTGGCTTTTATTTATGGATAGATTTTATTGTTCACTGACAGTTTAAATATTAAATGTAATTAAAATTGACAGACTAAGTTTTGGTCCATAATGCATATTTGAAAATTCTTATACCTGTAACATTCTTAAATTAAATTATTAGAATCCTTATGAAAGTGTTACTCAAAATAACCCCAATATTTCATATTTTTACTAAACATACAGAACGAAAAAATCATTTAGGACAATTAAATAAAGAAATATGAAATATTCCAATTGGTATTAATTTGACAAAAATATGAGAATTAAATATAAGTATGAAAAACAATATTAACTTTTTCTTTTACAAAATAACGAATTAGTT
This sequence comes from Invenusta paracnida, assembly GCA_036023295.1. Classification (NCBI taxonomy): domain Eukaryota; kingdom Metazoa; phylum Platyhelminthes; order Proseriata; family Coelogynoporidae; genus Invenusta; species Invenusta paracnida. The sequence continues at coordinate 7,444 of JAYRBW010055290.1, read as the reverse complement.
CAAGATGATACTGATATATTAACTACCCACGGATTTACGGAGTAGCCACCAGCACTGCTAAGCACGTTCACTCACAAAATTAGAGTCCAGATCGAGAATGTTCTCTGAGCTCTTCGATGAGCGAATAATTGTCGGTTTGGGTCGTTGAATACTCGGGGGAGGAGGAAGTTTGAAGGGAGCGTCGTTGTTATTCACCCCGCCACCACCGATGAGAGCCGATCGATCACTACCAGCCATTTTACCTACATAGGCACACACAATATGAGCATGAAGAAGCAAGCTGAGAGAGATATTACTGGCTATGTATTCTATAGTAGATGTAGATCACGGACAAAAAACTGTTACAGCAATGGCAATGTGTGTGGGTTAAAGTGCTAATATACATAATATATCACCGGCTAAACTGAATGAGAAAATTCATGCATCTTAAACGTATAAACAGCTAGATATCTCGACTGGTAGACTGAAATTTGTTTCAAATATATTAAACGAATAAGACGTTCTAGAAAAATCGAAGAACGGACTTTAACTAATAAATAGGAATTCGGGATTGGAACTACAAAATAAAATTTAACAAATTCTCTCATTCTTTCTGGCATGTACAGTCCCGGGCAATGATTTAGCATATTAAAAAAAACATGTTTTTCCAATAAATTGAGTTTCTATGTAATAAAATATAATAAAACCATTAAAACATATATGTTTTAATGGTTTTATTATATTTAACCATATGTTAAAAAATATGATACTATGTTACTAATATGATAGTTCAGTCAGATAAAATGCCAAAATGTACTATGACAAAATGGAGATTTTTTTTTAATTATGCTAAATCATTGATTGGGACTGTAGGTATATATACATATATAATATTCGTGGCATAATATGAAATATACGTGCTCAATATAAAAAGTTAATTAAAATGTTATGTTAATGTTATTGGAATGTTATTCAAACCTACAAAAAGAACAATAAATAACCAATTAATTTAAATGCCCCATATTTTTTTAAATAAATCTAATTTTAATCTTCACTCAAACTATAAAAATGTAATTGTTTAATTAATCTGTAATTATTTGTTTAATGTTGTATGCATTTCGATTTATCGAATTCAAATTTAAAAACCTTGCAAAATAGGTTGCGAAATACTATAAGAAACATGAAATCTTAAATGTTATTGTAAGTAAAACATCTTTATGCACATAATTATGACAGAAGTTCTTATATATTTTAAAAATATTTCAAACCACTCTCCCCAGAGCCGAAAAACAATGTCTGTAATTGCGTTTGATAAAGAAAAATCCCAATCAGGTTTTAGTTGTTAGTTTCTCTTACTACAACATGCTTAAACCAAATGATAAAGAAGCAATGTTACATGTATAGCAAAACATAAATTTAAAAAATACATTCTTCGTAATGTGTAATGCATAAATCTGCTTTACATTTTTTTTTAATTTCACGACCTAAATTTAAAAAAACACATGAAAATGGCTTTTATTAAAAATTGCATATAATAGGTAAATATATACCTATATATAAATATTAAGTATAAAAGCGGGCATCATATAGTAAATCTGTCAATATTATCTGTCTGCGAATATAATTCATAATTATTTCTCCAAATAATTCATAAATATAGAAGTTAGTATCAAAGCTGAATATTATAACCAAGTATGTTCAGTCGTAGAATGTATTATGCACCAAAGGTATATTGAGTTAATGTAATTATGTAGAAAATTGGACCATATTTGTGGTAATATAGATATTTAAAAATATATATTGCTAACAATAAATATGTCTTTGCGCTTTAAATTATATGATTTTATGTTATACTACCATTTCCAACAATTAATTTATATATTTTGCAATAATTAAATATAATTAATATAAATTTTATACAAATTTATAATATACTTGCTTGAAGATTGTATTAGATTGTATACATATATTGTAAGCATGTTAATTAAATGTTTATATAATTAAATTATTTTTAAAATGATCTAATAATTACAAAGTTTAATAACTACATAAATAATTGAAATACACTATTAATACACTAACCTCCAATAGGTGTGCCTGAAAAATTAATTGTACTAACGTAAAAATAAAAATAATAATGAAAACAATTTATAAATACAAAAATAATATTTAAAAGTAATGAATATTAATACATATTAATATATGATGAATATGTTAACATACTGAAATTATATTTGTAATAAATCAAACAATATTATGTGGATAGAGACTATTACAATTTATTATTTAAAATTCAATTCAAGTTACCTCCGAAACTGACGACCTCTGACATTGGCTTTGCTCCAACGACTGAGACTTCTAATCGTCTAAAAATGTATACAGAGGTCCAGTATATATTATAGCAGTGAATATAATACCATAATATGTTATTAAAGAAAATTACTTACTTTTTAAACTGTGAATCTAAAAGTTAAAAGAAATTGGAAAAACAAATAATAAAATATGGTACTTTATATTAGCATTTATATTAAACATTTCACATACCCGATTTCCAAGCCATTTTGAAATACTGTTGTTACCTACAACAGATAAATAGCAATTAAAAATTTATACAAAGCATATATAATCAAATAAGAAAAATAATGCTTAATTAACATTATATCTAAACCCTTATATATTAGTTATGAATTCTTTAACATATTATATTATATATATTATATACTGCACACATATAGTTAAATGTGACATAATACCAGAGTAGACATCAGTCTATCATACTGTGCATTGGAGGCATACATGAAAAAATTGGATTTGATATGTATTTAAAATACAAATTACAAATGTTTAAACAGTCTAGTTGTAAGAGAAGATGAAGCTTTTACTTCTTCATCCATACAAGGGAGAGTAGCCTCAGAGTCCTGTTCTTCATGTTGCACTACATCATCCGGAATGACCTCAGAAGGAATTTGAATACAAACTGGTTGCCAAGGTGTTGAAGTTTCCATTGGTTCTAAGCGGTTCTTGGTCCTCGATGGTGCAGCAAGGCTGATTTGATCGAGGTGCTGCTGATGAACTGAGCCATCTGACTTGTCCATGATGTGGAACATCTGGTTGCCTTTCAATCTGAGTATTAACCGATTACATGGTCTGGAGTCATTCCCATGATAGAATAGTACCTCTGTTGTATCTATGTTTGCTGATGAGCACAGATTCCAGCACTTGAACAACATTGCTGGTGTCTTCCTGGTAGTCGCATGGATGGCATTCTGGTACTGTAGCAGAAACCTGTCAATGCAGTTATGAAGGTCCTATGACTTCAAAGAATTCGCTGAAAGGGAGCTGTGAAAACAATATGGCACCCAATATATTTGAGCCAGCACTATAATTTCTCCCCTGTAAAATGAGTTCCGTTGTCCGTAATGAGAACTTGAGCAATGCCTTCCCTCGAAAAGAACTTCTGCAATGCCTGCCTCATGAAATCCCCCATTGCATTCATTGTCAAGTAGACTTCTGAAAATTTGCTGTAACTGACCTCCACAATCAGGGCTACATAGTACTTTCCTAGAAATGGTCCACAGTAATCCACATGCACCCTCTGCATCAGTGTAAATGGTGTAGGCCAAGGCTTCCATGCAGTGTGGGTTTTTGGTTTCTGATGGCACGTTGGAACTCCTTTCCAAAAGTTGTCATGTCCATATCAATGGAAAGCCACTAACACAGTAGCCGAGCCAGAGTCTTCATCTTGTCCAAAATGTCCCACATGTAGGTGTCTGATTAAAAAATCACAACAGGTAGGAGGAATGAGAGACTGATCTTTGACTAAAATGACCCCGTTTGGTTGCATTGCCATGCACTCTCATTTCTTGTAGAGCTCAGGGAATTGATTCTTTGCTGACGTTGACCAGCCAGTACCAGTCCATAAGCAAGCCCTGTTTCCTCAATGAGTAGATTTCAATTAAAGGGCATAGGATTGACCACCAATGCAGTTTCTTCCAGGCCCAAATTGTTCTCCTCCAGATAAGAAAACTGAGAAAGGTAGTCCGCATGAGGTATTGATTTCCCAGCCTGATGCTCAATCTCAGTTGTAAGTCAACAACTCGATCACCCATATTTACAACATTGCCAAGGTTGCCTTGCCCATCAAGAAATCCAGACAGAAGATATGCCTTAGAGCCTGATCCGTCATGATTTTAAACTGTGTGCCAAATAAATATTTATGTAGTTGCCAAACCGCCCAGAAAATCGCCAGAGCCTCCTGCATCTGCCAATAGTTCTGCTCTGCTTTACTTAACCATCTCAATACAGATTATGGGATGTTGATGCTGTTCCATGACTGCCCTGATCGCCATCTCTGATGCATCCACCACTAGTTCCAAACCGTCTAGGTTGGAAACTTTGAAGCACCCACCCATTGACCACCATGTCAGAGAGTGCCTTGTCGGAGCTTGCAACCTGCTGAGACCACTGGAACTTGCCAATATCAAATAGTTGCAGGGCGATCCTTGCAAAATCTAAAATAAACTTAGAGTAGTACTGCATAAACTGGTTCTAGAGCCATTTGTATTGCCGAATTCTTTCCCCATTGGGGGTTATACTGTGCCCATCCAAAAAAAACCAAGATACTTAATCCATACAGCCCCAAAGACAGGCTTTGTTGCATTGATCCAAACATTCCAGTCCTTGAGAAGTTGGAGAACCCAGGTAATATTAGCATTGTGCTGTCATCTACATTGTCCCACAATGGTTATGTCGTCCTGATAAGCCCTGACTCCTTCAATTCCAGTGATAATTCAATCAATTTCCTGTTGGAAGATTCCTGGGAACATGTTAAGCACAAATGGAAGAAAATTGTATTGGAAGAGTCCCCACATAGTGTTAATAGTAGTCAACTCTTTTGAAATTCCATTCAAGGGTATTTGTAGGTATGCATATGTAATGTCTATCTTGGAGAAGAACTTGTTGCCCTGGAGGCCTTGAATCATGTTGTCAACGTCCTGTGTTGTCATAGTTGTGGAATAATTATCAAAAACCTTTTGCTTGAAAGTTCTTGAAAGGTGAATGTGTAATGCATCATAAATGTGAACTCTGGAATAGTCTGGTCAGAAATGTATATCAAAATGACATTTATGCATTATGGAAAGAGTCTATTGAAAGTAGATTCAACTGATGTATATGATACCACTTTGATTTATTTAAGACTCCCAGGAATGCAGCAATCATAAAACATAGATTTCTAATCTGTATTGAGGCATGAATTGGTAGCCCTACCAACATAAATTTTCCATGACAATAGCCAACTGAGAATTGCATAATTTTAATCCACATCAAAAAGAAATTACAACTACCTCTTTAACAAATCTAGATGTCAACATCATCAATGGGTGCACTATTTCGTGGGTGATATACTGGCCAAGTAATGCAACAGTAAGTGTATACAAATTGGCCTTTGTCAAATATATTGAGCAGAAGACCTGTCCCACCAAAGTATTTATGGTATTTGGCAAATATTTTGACAACAGTAACAAAAGTGGAACATGGTTACCTTACACTGGGCAACAAGCTGGTCATCTGCATAATTTATAATTAAATACACCATTGCCACCATAAAATACTGTTTTAAGTATCACTCAAAATAAAATGCAGCTAATTGACATAATTTGAGAACAGCTGAAAGAAGTATTAAATACAAATCATTTTCTTGTAATTATCAGCAAAGCAGATTACTCCACAGAAATCAGTAAAGTAACCATTAAATACAGGCACAATTTATGAATGACTCATGAAGAAGTCAACATTATTATTATTTCCTAAATGTTGGAAACAGCTAAGGATGGTGACATGTTGATTAATGTATTATGTGATGACAATGTGTTTGTGTAATTATTACATTACTATGTTGCATTTCATCTCACTTGCAAATTGACAATGCAATCTACAAATTCAAAAACTCCAATTATTGATATTGGACAAACAACACAATAACACTTGAATATTATACCTAACCTCCTGGCAGCACATGCCCTTACTAGATGTGACACAATAGCACAGTTGTACAGTATTGAAAAAGGGATTGCCTAAGAAAATTCTTCAGTCTCCAAGTACAACATTGAATCATTCAAATTCATGTATGAACATGCTAACACTTTGTACAGTTTTGTAAACACCAAAATTATTGAGATTGGATGTATAGAACTCAAGATATTGATTTTTACTACTTTCTACTTACTTACTTAAATGGTTGCATAAAAGTACATTTTGTGAAAATCGCCTAAAGATGACACATTGTCATCAACTGGATTTGGAATTAGCATGATTTAGTGATATAGAAAGTACAAAAGGTTAGGAGGATGCCAAAATACACATTTCAGTCTAACCACAGGACAAACTCTAAAATACCATTCTTTGTTTTGCAAAGTCTGTACAAGGCATATCATGTTTTAATAGCATGAGTAAACAAAAAAATAAGATTAAAATTGGATTATAAAACTTCTAATATATCAACTAAGCCTAAAGTATACAAAAAGTCAATATAAAATGGGATGACATTTTTAAATTCCATAGGTTTGTGTGTTATGACATGACTCATAGATGTGTTAAGGTTAATGTTTTTTGGTTTTAACCAAAATATATAGTATAAGGTAGGTGGGGCGAATCTGGAAATACTTATACTAATTAGCTTTGAAGGTTTGAAGGTTAGTTTGAAGTTTGTAACTAAAAAACTAATTAAGATAGAAATCTGCTAGAAAAACTGTATTTCAAACAGTTTACTGAAAACAAATATTTCAAAATGGCTACCCTTTTCCTGAACTTTTGTTATACATTTAGTGCCATATGCTTTTAAATCGTGAAATTATATTTTTTAGTATCTATGACATACATACTCTCAAAATCTTGAACAACAGCCTGGTTCATAAACTCTGAACCTGGTAAAACATGTCTTAAATAGGTGGTGAATACAGAATATAGATAAAGTTGTAGTAGCCTTATTTTATTTTAAAATTACTTAAATAAATTATTTATTTATTTATTTGGGAAGTCACACATATTATTTTATTTTAAAATATAGATATAATTCTAGTACAATATACAAAATTGTGATGTACAAGCATTGTCATGCAAGGTAACAATGCAATCATACATTACAATAACACCCTTATTAAGGATTAAAAGTATGGAAATTTCCAGTGCTCCACTGGCACTAGTGAAAAGCATTAAAGCAAGATTTGTGAGGGAAAGTTCCAAAGTCAAATAAAAAAAGTGAAAATTATGTAATACAGTGATATGATGGAGAGAGAGTGAGAATGTCCAAAACAGAAACAGATAATTAGCCAGTGACTTGAGCCAATCAGGGTGCTAGAGCAATAGCAGAGCTGCCACTGCCCTCATTAAAAAAAACGCCACTTATTTTAAAATATTAATATTGAAAACAGCGAACTAAATACAACAGTTTTATAATGAAATAGAG
>JAYRBW010055279.1:0-11000 GCA_036023295.1 Invenusta paracnida | reverse complement strand
AGATAACCCCCCCTTCCCCGGTTGAGAGATACCCCCCATCGGTACCCCTACCCTACTACTCGAGTGATTCCGGAACTTTTTTATATTGATATCTTTTTATTTATACCTATATATTAGCATATTTTATTTACACTATTCCACTCTTTTATATTTTAATTCAATTTTACTCAAATGTATTACAAATTATTACTATATTATACTTGGTGCATTTTGTATTGATTGTTTACTTATACTTACATATAATCATATGTATTTTACTAACACTATTCCATTTTATTATTTTCATTTCTATTTTACTCCAATATTACAATGTATGACTATAATACTTAATTTTTTCTTAATGTTTTTTTCTTAAAATTTTTTTAAAAGTTTTCTTATACTTACATATTATTATATTTTACCAACACTATTCTATTTTATTATATTTTAATTCTATTTATACTTAACAATGTATATATTCTAATAAACTATAATAAATGAATTTTATTTCAATAATTGTTTATATTTCATACTTACAGAATATTTTACTGACATTACTCTACTTAATTATGTTTTAATCATATTTTCCTCAAAATAATGTTATTAAATATTTTCTGTAATACTGCATACTTACCATAGAAATACATAATATTTCTTATAGATAGTATACCTATAATATTATGACATAATTCAAATACTTGCACAAAAATCGTATAAGCAGAGCGGTTATTTACTTACACTATAATTTGGCAATTATTTGCCGTAATAAAATATCCGTTCTACAATAGTTGAAGATCGGATGTTTGATCACGGGGTAATTTCATAATAACATATCCGTACTACTTTTATTCAATTATATAAAATTTCTTTTATATAAATAATTGTAAGGATAACATTCAATCAAGCTAAAGTACCATTAATATAAGCATTTTAACAAATATTTGTTGAAAAACAACAGCTTAAATATATTTTTAGTCTCTCCTGAACAACTGCCTTTTTTGCAGAACGGACATTTGATCACGGGGCTGACGATATACGAAATTATGTTTGTTGTTTCAAGTCACACTTTTTTTAATATGGTGCTCGTAAATATGTCACCCTTTTCACTACAATTTTCACCCAATAATAACTGCAGATGGCCTAATCTGCTTCGATGAAAACTGGAGCCAATTGGAACCCCATTTTAAATTTTTGTCGAGATACTTACTTTTGCCTTTAATCTTTTAGTGGAATATTATATTCTGTTCAAAATAAAAACTCTTACCCACTAAATCGCAGCTCATAATTCTAACATTCACCAATTTGGTTCCATAATGGAGTCCACAAATGAAACAGTTTACGTGAAAAGCATCACAGAAATCGAGTACGAACTTTATCTGTTCTATACCGAGCATCTGATGGAGAAGTTATTCGTGGCAAAGCTAGTTTTCTTCAGTTTGATAGGATTCGTGGGTTACGTGGGAAACACCATCCAACTTGCAGTCTCTATCTACGACAAACGTGTTCGATTCTCGACTCGTTTCTACACAGGTGTGATAGCCGGGACCGACATCATAATCATAACTGTCTTCCTTTGCGAGTACCTCTTTTTATTCTTCAATGACGAGCAGTACGAGTATGGGAACGGGCCTCTGATTTGTATTGCCCACGTCTTCTTGAAGTACTTCACAACCGATATATCAGCCTGGATTCATTGTGCCCTGTCTGTCGAACGCTACGTTATCGTTCGCCATCCAGTCTGGGGCAGAACGCATGCCAGTCGGAAGCAGAGTTTATTCATTGCGGGAATAATCGTTCTTTGCTCGGTGGCAACCAATATTGCGCTCTTCTTCTCACGGTATCATGTGAATAAATGTTTCGTTAACAGGAGTTTCCAAGCCTTCTACTTCAACATCGCCAACATTATCGTTTTCAACGTGGTCCCGCTTGTCATTCTTACTGGGACCGGTGTGCGGATGATCATGCTCTTGAAGGAAAACTCGCGCCGCGTGGCCTTTGGTCCAGAAAACGAAGGAATCGAGGGTAAGAAGATGAATTCGACGACGTACTCCTTCAAGGTGACAATTGCTACGAGCGTGTACTTTTTCATCAGTACCGTCCCAATTAGCATCTACTACACCATATACAATATCTCCTTGCAACGAGATGGCAACAACCATATGGCTAGTAGTGCCTATAAATTTGTCGTCTTTACGGAAGTTCGAACAGCTCTTACAGCTCTTTTTCTGACCAACTTCGCTATTCGGTTTTACATATCTGTAATGTCCTGTCGGCCAATGCGTCAGGCGGTTATCTCCATGTTGATGTTTAAGAAACTCGAATAGAATTGAGGATAGTAGCGTGGTTTTGTGCAAGTTTATAACGTTATGGTTTTAAGAGATAAAATACAAATGTTATAATATTAATTTTGTTGGTTTATTTTATATATATACATACATTGATGTTAAGAACAATTAATGATTAAAGTGCTTGTGTTACCTATACTTAACATAAGTTGATCACAATTGTATTTTAAATTAATATTTGTGTAGTTGACTAAATAATTTGTTCCACATTACATCTCAATGATACAGATTTGACAGTTAAGAATATTAATAATAATTTTGTTATGTATATATGTTTGTCATGTTTTTTTTAGATAAATCGTTGGATATTAATTCAATACTATTATTGTTTGTAATTTCATTTTCTGTTATGTAGATTGTATCTTAATTTGAGTATTCTATAATTATAATTCTTTATTTTCCTATTTTTATATTTCTAAATGAACAATTTTTCTTATTTTTCTTATCCAGTTGCTTCACATGTGTAACCCGATTATAACTCTGTAGAATTTTATTATATCTGCATGCATTACGATTTTTATTTAACTAGAATTTGTATAATTTGTGTTATCATTTTCCGATTTTTGATTTTTGTTATATTCTCTACAAGTAATATTTTCTCCCTTAACACATAAACGATATTCACAAAATATGAATACCGCTCTATCACATGTCATTTATAAAGGGAACTACAACATTTCCACAGATTGTACTAATTTTTTTGTGTATATGGTATCAAAATGAAACAATTATAACGATAAATAAAAAGGTATTTGGTTTTGGTATACCTAAGTATGGGATATCAGATGAGTGTTTTAAAGTTTTCAAAGTGAATCGTCTTTTAATAGATTGTTTAGATTCAGAAATTCTATTTATTTAAATACGGAAGAGTTAAATACATAAAACATAGAAGTTGAAACTTTTTCTAAGAAATAATGGGATGAGCCATAATAAAAATCATTTAAAGTAAGACATTTATTTATACTTGATACTATATCATGTAACGATTTTGAATTCCGAGCATTTACATTCTTCTCTGCATTACACTTTATGACATCAAAATATAGAAAACCATTTTCTTTCTTTAAAACACATGAATCTCACGTTTAATTATTTCTTAAACACTCTTTGGCTCAAAATCCATTGTGGTAAATAATTAAGAAAAAATTCTTCGTCTTGTAATTTAAAAGGACTTGTTCTATAAAAAAATTTTACTGTTTTTCAAAATAATCTTTATCAATTGCTTGATAACCATTATTACCTGAATACAACGATTATTTGCAATGATTGCCTTGTATGTTCGAATAAATGTGATAAATTATCATTCCTGATAATGGGTATATTTCTTTTTTAATCATGAATCGATGAATCGCAGCTATGATAAAGCACAGTGAACTTGGGGAATAAACAATGCCAGCTCGTTTAACTAACTTCAATGTAAGGTTTTAAACATACACAGCAATTAAATTGTTTTTGTAGAAAAACAGTTTTAGATACACGGGCATTAAATTATATTTTACAAACAATAGATAAGACAGACAAACAAAATAGTTTGAATATATATAGTTACTAATAAAAAAACACATGAATAATATTACTTTTAATCAACCCATTTACATCTAACTTATAAAAATAAAAACGATTTTATATTGACAAAAATGTACAACACAATTCATAAGAAACCAGTAAGTGTCCAAACTCTATTTATGTATAATGAATTAATGTAAATATTGTTTTATCCACCGATCATCATAAATTACAAGAAAAAAATAGTAAAATGCAAAGAAAAAAATACGGAAAATCATTGAAAAATGAAGAAAAGTATGTTTCAAATTCAAAACAAGGATAATTATGTTTTAGCGGTAATTATGACTTCTTAAAGATTAATTCTATGTATAATTGGTTTTGATATTTTAATGTGACATAGCTATGAAAGGTGGATAATAATTATAATATATATTAAGAAAATTATTATAATATTTTAAGAGTATATAAAAAATACATTAATTTATTAATACAAAATGTAAATGAAATTATAAAAAAAATGTATATATGTCAAAACTATGATTATAGAATAGAGTAGCAAAGTCATATAAATATTTAAATTACTAATTATAGCTAAATTTTTAGAAAAACAATACTTTGAAGTGTTAAATACAATGTGGTAGATCATTCTAAGAATTAAATATTAATACAAATAAAATAAATGGATTTAGTTTTATATGATGTACCATTGTTATAGTAAAATAATTATCTGTTCATAAATAAGCGCAATATGTTCATTGTTGTGATTCAATTTTAAAGTCTATTATATATTTAACTAGATCCAACCAATTCGTATAGTATGACAGCCAAATTGATTATCTTAAGATATTGGTGTTTTATCTAAAAAGCTATTCATCTTTTAAAAGAATTACCTTCCAATATACAAACGTCAGGTTAAGAATTTGAAACGTTTATGCCTCATGTCACGTTACACTCACAGTGAACAGTGTAGTGATGACTCACACTTATGACTCATGTCACGTTACACTCACAGTGAACTGTGTAGTGATGATTCACGCTTATGACTCATGTCGCGTTACACTCACAGTGAAAAGTGTAGTGATGACTCATGCATATGACTCATGTAACGTTACACTCACAGTGAACAGTGTAGTGATGACTCACACTTATGACTCATGTCGCGTTACACTCACAGTGAAAAGTCTAGACTCAATGCAATGTGCAGTATAGATGACGTAATGAAGAGCTAGGAATGACTTTCTTTCTTTCAATTACCTATTTTATTATATGTAAAAATAAAAAAACTACAGTAAAAATATCGATATTTTTAATTGTGTAATCAGCTGTTTAATTGGTTGGCATTGGTCTAAAACTTTTCCTATGTCTTGCAATTTTTCCGATTACTGTTTTTGTTTTAAATATAGCAGCTTGGAAAAGGGCACCTATTAATATTCAAATCCATAATAATTTATTGAAATCGCATTTTTGTTGAGAATTTTAATTGAACAAATTTAGAAATGTAAGCTGTAGATAATGTAGATGTAAATGTAAATGACTTCTCCCAAAATATAATTTTCCAACTTTTAGTGTTATATTTGCATCAAAAGTACATCAAAAAGAGGTAGTCACGTGACCTCCTCTAAACATTGATCTCTTTAAACAAATGAGTCAAACATGTATTTTATCAAAAAAGATTATTTATCTCAAAGTCGAGAAACTTTGATTCATTACATTCATTGGAAAGAGTATAATTTTAAAATTAGTTTTGTATTAGTTTTATATAAATATCGAACTAAACTGAAATATTAAGAAAATTTGTTATAGGTTAGTTTTCGCAATAATTTTGGCTATAATACACATCTTAATTCATGCTCTTATAAGTTTCATTAATTTCGCTCGTAACTCGTTTACTTTAATTTACTTCAATTTAATTTCAGCTCCAATAACTAAAATACTATGTTAAAAAATAAGCAACTTTATACTATAATACGCCAGCTTCCATGAGACTGCAATCTTGATTACCATCACACCTAAAGAAGAGTAGTTTAAAGCATATAACATGCCGCACTTATTTCAGTATACATTAATATTTTATACGTGACCTAAACACGTTCAACAACCTCGCATCGCACATGTATTGTAACACTTAATAAGCTACCTAAATCATCACATAATTTGTAAACACTATTTTAAAAGTAAGAGAACGAGGAATATTTAGCGGGGCGTCTCAATATTGCCTGCTACGAGAAACTGTTCCTAAATCTATTTTTTTCATCTTATCCTTTTACTGAACTCCTTCCTACTCTCAACATCGGCTCTGTACCTACTCAATTTCGGGACAGACGGTTTACCCCTTTTTCAAATTAAAAAAAATTTAACTTTTAAGTCGGAGCGTGTTGAGTTTTCATCATACACAGCTCGCTTCACCCTTAGTCAAAGTCATGCCAATGTTCGTTAATCTTGAGCAGTACAAATATTACTTCTTCTCTCCATTTCTCCCCAACTCCTTCCCATATTGTGTGTTTGTCGCAAATTTGTTCTCTTCGTTTCTTCCTAGCTTGCCTTCCTTCTTTGCTCTTACCCAACATTTTCAAGCAGTATGACAATATATCCGCGACCTGGGAACTTGTAAATATATGTGTATATACCAACAACTACTATCTCACGATTCACTTTTAACCCTTTGGAGGTGTTTCTTGGATAAACAAGCATAATTAATAATAGAAGATGCTATCATGATGCCAGCAGCTATTATAGTTGGTTGCTTTATAGACTAGCTATGAAGATGAATATTCTCATCAAATATGGAAGATAACTTGGTGCTCTGGAGGACGTAAAGGCTGCAAAAATATTGTACAAAGAGCAGTGTAACCACACTATGAGGTCTGAAAGCGTAGATGAGAAACTGCATACATACATTTAGGACAACAAACTTCATCGGTCTTTCCTATTTTGTTTGCACTCACTCTACCACGTGCTTTTAGCCTAAGTTTACATTAGTATGCTCGCACTCTAAGCTGTTTGTTCGCCAGTAGACACTATAGTTGGTGTCTAAGAAGGAAGATTATAACTCTTTATATATATATATATGTTGTCTGAGTTTTTCTGCTAAAAAATAAATTTTAATACAATGCTTTAATAACTCAACACATTTATAAGAAAATTATTTAAATGTATTGTTAAAAATTAATTGTTAATTATTGTTAAAAAATTAGAAAGCTCTATAATTAATTTCAACAAATTTAAAACTGTAGTGCCAAGCTGTACATTTCAGAAGTATACAGGACATACATAAAAATATGTAATTATGACAGTTTTATGAAATATAAAATCTCTATAAGCGTCATATGTGTTATCTGAATGTAAAAGCTACAACCAGGATGTGCATCATCTCCAAAGTAACTGTTTGATCTGCTTCCGATAATATGGTATATGTACATTTGAGGAGTTCTCAATCATTGCCTTTTAATATTTTCTGTGTTCAAGTAATATACAGTTAAACACAGTTCAAAGCAACAGCAATTAGATGTACGTTTCCTGGAGCAGCATTTTAGTGAATAAAATAAAGTATAACAGATGAAGCACAAGCTGCAATGAAGAAAGTATATTTTTACACAAATTTTCGGAAGAGAAACTTCCCTTATCGCATACTTTATTTAATAGCAATTAGTAATTGAAATAATGCATACATATGGAAATTTTTTAAATAGAAAATACATCTGTAGTATATATTTACTTTTTGTATTACTTGTATAGTTGTATATTTTATTCCTAGTTAATTAAACAATACCATAACTATAATAGATGGATAAAAACGGAATCAAGTTTTATATATTTATTTTTTATGTGCAATAAACTGTGAGTATTACATTAAAACAAGAATTGAGAATTACAGAGAAAACAGTTATCTGAACGAGAGCAAAAGCGAAAGTATTTAATTGAAGAATGAAGAATATGTTTAAAGTATTTAAGAAAAAAGGAGGAATATTGTTTGACAAGTTGAATATTTAAAGAAGGGGAAGACAACTTAAAATGGAGAGCTTCTAAAACACGAATATTAAAGTTCAGAGACATTGCTAGCTAAAATCTTGAAACTGTTAAAATTATAAGAATTGGACCACAGATCCTTTAAAATTTCTTCCTCTTGGACATTATTTCACAATGAAGTTACTAAATTGAAACTATTTTTTATTCACAACAGTTATCCTGAATTATTTTTTCAATTGCTGTCTTAGTCTTTTTCTGTCTTCAAAATGTTTACCAATTTCCAATAAAACTGTTCAAGATCCAAAAACAAATGTTATTTGTATTCCTTTTTGTTAGAAAACATTTAATTTTCAAGAGAGATCTGAACAAACTTTGTACATTTAATTTTGTAATATTATTAACATTGTCTTCCATAGCTTCAAGATTAAAAAATAGTTCTCTCATAAATATAAAACTCCCAATTATCTTAAATTTGGTGTGGTATACCAATTTATGGTCAGGTTGACCCTAATCAGTCTTACATTGGTAAGAACACAGGCCACCTAAACAAAAGAATGAAGAAGCATAGCATTTAAAGTGTTATTGATGACCGTGTTCTTCACTGTAACTACAGTTTTAATTATTATAATTGCAACAGTTTTAAAATGTTAGATAGCGAATCCTCTGATTTCTCTCTCTCTCTCTGTCTATCTCTCTCGTCTCTCTGTCGTCTCTCCCACTGTCTCTGTCTCTGTCTTTGTCTCTAACTCTGTCTCTGTCTCTGTCTCTGTCTCTGTCTTTGTCTCTGACTCTGTCTCTGTCTCTCTCTCTCTCTCCTATCTTTGTCTCTGTCTCTGTCTCTGTCTTTGTGTCTGACTCTGTCTCTGTCTCTGTCTCTCTCTCCCATCTCTGACTCTGTCTCTGTCCCTGTCTCTCTCTCATCTCTGTCTCTGTCTCTCTCTCTGTCGCTATCTCTCTCTGTCTCTCTCTCTCGTCTCTCTGTTGTCTTTGTCTCTGTCTCTGTCTCTGTCTCTGACTCGGTCTTGGTCTCATTCTCTGTCTCTGACTCGGTCTCGGTCTCTGTCTCTGTCTCTGTCTGTCTCTGTCTCTGTCTCTGTCTCTGTCTCTGTCTCTGTCTCTGACTCTGTCTCTGTCTCTGTTTCTGTCTCTCTGTCTCTCTGTCTCTCTCCATCTTTCTCGTCTCTGTCTTTGTCTCTGTCTCTGTCTCTGTCTCTCTCTCTCTCTCGTCTCTGTTTCTGTCTCTGTCTCTGTCTCTGTCTCTTTCTCTGTCTCTGTTTCTGACTCTAATTTTGATAATTTTGTTCTCTGTAATTCTCATTTCTTATTTTAATCTGTAATATTTTTTCTTTTTTGTACAAACTTTTAAATTTCCTGTTGCAGAATATTGCATATTCAAAAATGTTTGAACTTCTATCAAAATGATCCTTCAACTATTTTTTATTTCTTTATTTTTTATTGAAATCCTTTTCTCTAAAATATATAACTATACACGTATATATTTTAAGTAAATTATTTTCGATAACATATTTTTATTTTGTTCAAACGTTTCAAAATGTTTGGCAAATATTGTTCGAATGTATTTTCGTATATCATTATTACATTTATAATTTGAAGAATTCAGTGTAACGGATTTTTAAAATGTTTGTTTATACCTCTCAATCTGCCGTATGTAATTTGTTTGACAACAAATCTTTTAAGTAATAACGAAATAATATATGTTATTATTTATAATATATATTTTAATATGTTTTACTTTATTGAAAGCAATAGAAATGATAAGATATCTTTCCTGATACAGTTTTTGATTTAAATTTGATTTCTATTTTATACTATTTTCAACCGATTCATTTTGGATGTGATTTTTATATGCACACACCATTATGTTATTTGTTGTATTTTTTATATTTACTTAATTTGAAATTATTCTTATTTGGAAAACGATCGGAGTATCATTAAGAAAGAAATGTATTTGCTACTTACAAGTAATATTTTATTAAAATATTAAAAATACTTCTAAAATGTAACTTCTTTTTATACAAGAAAAATAATTGCACACACATTTTTTTAATTTTTGCGTCAACACAAAATTACCCGTCCACAGGGTCAAGCCAGCGTCAACACAAAATACCCGTCCACATAGGGTCAAGCTTCGTCAAGCCCAAATTACCTGTCCACATAGGGTCAAGCCTCGTCAAGCCAAAATTACCCGTCCACATAGGGTCAAGCTTCGTCAAGCCAAAATTACCCGTCCACATAGGGTCAAGCCTCGTCAAGCCAAAATTACCCGTCCACAAAGTCAAGCCAGCGTCAAGCCGGCTCGGCGAGTCTATCGATTGGTTTGACAGAAATCAAGCATGTTAAATATTTTCTGTTAAACCAAAATCTTATTGGTTTAAAACGTGCAGCACGTGATAAATTTGCAAATGGGTAACTGAAGATTATGAATTTTACATAAACATCTAAACAATACCAATATCATCAATAGTATATTATACGATTACATTTTGGTAGAAAATCTTCCGAAATCATAGTAGTTTTTTTCGAAAGTTAATTCAAATGAAGATCGATCTCAAAAGTGTCAGCTTCATAGGCTTCATCATCACAATGTTTTATTACAGACTTTATAATTCTTATTTTTTCATGCAAGCTTGAGTGAGAACAATTCAAAATGATATCATTTTAACATGGCTAGAAACAAAACTTATCTCAAATCAGAAACAAGTCCGTATTATCCCTCTGGCTATGTGTTTAATGTTTTACCGACTAACCTATCTCGTCTTGAAAAATCAATGCATTTATGTATTGTATTTAGTTTTATTATCTAACCTATATCGGCTTCAAAAGTATTGCAGTTGTTTATTGTATTCAGTGATTTACCCTAAATAGTATATGAAAATCTTGTACTTATGCGGTTAATTCAGTTAAAAGGATTTTTATGAGAAGAAAATCTAAATAATTAGTATAATTATTATGAGATGCATGATTCGTAAGAAATGCTTAAGAAATTATACCAAATCCCTAAATTTTATATTTATGTACAAAATAATATCCTTGAAGGTTTAAAATTATAACTCATATATAAGCACAAAAAAAACACACATAAGCAATACACATACGTAATACATAATAATAATAATAATAATATTAATAATAATACTAATAATAATACTAAGAAGAAGAAGAATATTATGCCCGTTTGGGCAC